>ML808355.1:28585-42894 GCA_009831015.1 Picea engelmannii | reverse complement strand
TGATTATTTCTCATATATTGTGCATGGTGTATTGTGGTGTATTGGTGTAACTCTTATACTATTGTTCATTTCTCATTGGATATAATTTAATGGTTTAAGTATAAGTTGAAAAAGGTTTTTAAATTTTACTTGATATTGATTCACCCCCCTCTCAGTATCAACATTGGGATCGCAGTGATGAACCTGTAAAAAACTATTTCTAGGATCCTGCATCCACTTGTTAGTCCAAAAATTATTTTAATGCATAGGAATAATGTATCTTTCATTATTTCTATCAGATCTATTCATATCAATCCTTCTCTCTTCTAGTTGTTCCCTGGTTTTCAGACTAGGACAAAATCTATCAATCATACCTAGATCCATTCTTTCGAAGAAAATATTTCCACTTATCTTACCTTTACCAGAGCACAAATCTTTAATATCTTACCTCTTTTCTTCATATCTAGTTCCCTTCTTAGCATAGAGCTTCACAAGTTGAGTAGAATACTACACACTTACAACAATAGATCTACACACATAGCTTTCTCTTTTCTTCAATTCCCAACAATCACAGTTTCAAGTCCCGACAATGGAACCATTTGTTGGCACAGGGGTAGACCCAGGGTTCAACACTTCAACAATGCACCAACAAAACCCTAAATACCAACCCTTTCAAGAACACTTGTGAAGCAAATGAAGTCTCACCCGAGGTAGAGGTAGGGGGATTGTAGGACTCAGGTGTCTACAACCTAGCTAGGACACGGATCTTTGATCACACTACTTAACAGAGCACTTAGACAATAATATTCATTAGTATATTTTAACCCCTATTCACATCGCAGGTTAAAACCCTAATTACATATTAGCGTAGTGACAACCAAGATCCAAGCATGTCTAATCATCCAACTCATAGCATTAAAGTATATCAAACATTCATTCACATCATAAAGCACTAAACATTAACTAGATCTATCATACATCTAGGTTAATCAATTAAGTACATAAATGACATGAACACCATAGCACAAAGCACATCGATATAGGATATACATGGTTCACCCCAGTGTGGGGCTACATCCACCAACTCTTCTTATTCTTCTTTATTAGCTTCTTCCAATCTTCTTACATGCACAGAGCCACAATCCAACTACGCATAGGATAGGAGATCTGCGTGTACCTCGTCAGATCCTCCTTCCCTGAGTTATGTCCAAGCATATAGCCTCTACACAGTCTATGCACAAAGAACTTACAAAACACTTGTAGTTAGCTCTACAAGTCTCAACATACAATATGCACAAAGCCTTCACAACTATTTGCACTTAGCACTCTGGCTTACATATTTTGCACAAAGCTTTCTTAGATCTCAAGAACTTGACTCCTACTTACATCACCTAGCTACTTATTTATACAAAAGAGGCATAAGCATGGGTAAAACCATGGGCCAACATCCCATACCAATTACGTAAGCCCTAAATCCCAAAAATCCCATAAAAGAGGGCGAGATCCCGCGATATTTGCTTCGCCTGGGTGCTTCGTCTTCGAACAGCCTATCGAAGTCCCAAAAATGGTCAAACAAGACCAAGGTTCTCCAAAAATTGGTTGAGGGCCAACAATGATGTTGGTACTATTGATATTATGGTAGCTTCGAGAGGTATGAACCTCTATTATGACCTTTGACAAGATTAGAATATTTCATAAGGAAACAAAGAAATGAATGTAACCCTAGACGAGATGTCAACTGAAGAAAGATAATTAATATGAATTAATTAGTACCCAGAAGGAGAATTTGACCCAGGCAAGTCTATCAAGAATACTATAAATGCAGGGTGCCAGTCTCTCATTTGTCACATTCTCATAATTGTAGAAGTCACTTGTGGGCACTGTAGTCTGGCAGCAAGTTCTGGGGAAGGTGTTGCACGAGTTTTGGGTTGGAATATCTAATCAACTTTGGTTACTTTCTTGCTTGGTGCATTATCCTTGCTTGGCTATTGGATTTCTACCAGGATTCTTCTCACTATCAAGGTCAAGGTTCTCGGAGGGTGGCTTCGGCCTATGGTTGGGTGACAATAGTGATATTGTCAATGGAAAAATGAGCACATCCTTTCATGTTCTAACAGGTTATGGGCCCACACCTCCTTTATTCAATCTAAACACTGGAAGGAAACATAAACATTAGGATATTGAGCTCGCTGAGGAACTATCGCTAGGGTTACTAGCAGGAGAAGCTTCCAAGACACTGTCACTAGGGTTACTAGTAGGAGAAGCTTCCAAGACACTATCGCTAGGGTTACTATCATGAGCAGTTGCAGAAACCCTAAATCTCAGATCCGACACCTTGTGATGGAGCATCTCACTCAAGGAGAACATATTCATATGTGCCCTATTTTAGAGCACCTTTTGGCTCTATCAGAAGACAAAAATGTCAGAGTTGAAGTTTTGGATCAAGGCATGACCAGCTACCAGTCAACCAAAGACATGAGTGAAAAGATCAGTCTTCTACACTACTCAACACTCACTGGAACGATTGAATATGACATGTGGATAATCAATAGTGGAGCTTCTAGGCACATGACGGGAGATCAAGCCAGAATCTCAAATCTAAATGAGAAGAAGACATCGTACAAGGTAGAGCTTGGAGATAAAAGCACTTACCCAGTCAAAGGATTTGGACAAGCCTCCATAAAGTTGAAAACAGGTAATAGTGTTCACTTAAGAAATGTTTTATATGTACTTGGTTTAGAAAAGAATCTTGTATCCATATCTTTCCTAGAAGAAAAAGGAAACAAAATAGCTTTAGTAGATGGAAAAGTGTTATCATGGCATAAAGACTCTAGCATAGAGAATGCTAGGGTTATTGGAAGTCATGAAGGAAATTTGTATAGACTACTAGAACGAAATGAAGAAGCTCTCATACATGACAAAGTCAATCCCAATGAACTTTGTCATAGAAGGTATGCTCACATTAATTATCAAGCATTACCTTTTCTCATAAATATGGTTGAAGGAATACCAGAATTACAGTCTACACATGAAGGAATTTGCAAAGGTTGTGCTCTTGGAAAGAATATCAAGAAACCATTTCCAAGCAGCAACAATATATCTATGGAGATTCTAGATATAATACACTTAGATGTTTGTGGTCTGATGCCAGTAAGATCTCTAGGAGGATTTCTTTACTACATAATCTTCATAAACGATTATTCAAGAAAGACTTAGTTGTATCTACTGAAGACAAAAGATGAAGTATTCATCAAGTTTCAAGAATTCAAAGAAGAGATAGAAAACCTCATGAACAAGAAGATTGAGACCTTAAGAATAGATAATGGAGGAGAATACACATCAAATAAATTCATTGCATTCTGCAAATCGGCAGGGATTAGGAGGGAGATAATTGTTCCTCATAATCCTCAACAAAATGGCATAGCAGAAATAAAGAACAGATCTATCGAAGAAACCGTAAAAGAACTACTAAATGATCAAGGTCTATCCATTTTCTTGTGGGGAGAAGCAACCATGACATCAATATATGTGCAGAACAGAAGTCCTCACCATATATTGAAGGACATGACTCTAGAAGAAGCTTTCTCAGGTAAGAAACCTAATGTGGAAAACCTAAGAATATTTGGATGTCTTGTTTACTCTCACATTCCCAAGGATAAAAGGAATAAACTGGAACCCTCAGGAAAGAAGGGGATATTCATGGGATATAGTGATTCATCCAAGGCTTATAGAATCTATATTCTGGAACAACATAAGATCGAAGTTAGCAGAGATGTGACATTCAATGAGAAGATGTCTTTCAATAAATCTATAGAAGAAATGATAGAAGAAGAAGAGAATGAAGAACCTACTGAAGAAAGCACAAAAAACCAAGATGAAAAAAAAGAACAACCTAATCATCCTATGAAACCTTGTGAGACCATTGATTCAGACAACATACCTAAGACCAGGAAACGACCAGCTTGGCTTGAAGCTACTTTAAAAGACACAGAAATACTTAAGGTTCCCAAAGGAACATTCAGAAAAAGTAAGAAGCCTAAAAGATACTCAAGCTATGAAGTGTATATGACGAAGCTTCTAGATGAATAACCTACTACATTTGAAAAATAAATTCAAAATGGACAATGGAAAGAAGCTATGACGGAAGAACACCAATCCATTATGAAAAATGATGTATGGGAAATCATACCTAGACCTAAAGAAAAATCAGTGGTAACTTCAAAATGGGTATACAAGATCAAACATGCAGCAGACGGAAGCGTGCATAAATACAAAGCAAGATTCGTAGCTAGAGGGTTCTCCCAGAAGGAGGGAGAAGACTATGACGAAACAATTTCTCCAGTACCTAGATATACTTCCATTAGATTTATCGTATCTCTTGTCGCTTCCATGGGATGGAACTTACATCAAATGGATGTAAAGACAACTTTCCTCAATGGAGAAATCGAAGAAGTATATATTGAACAACCTCAATGGTTTGAGGTATATTCCATAGACACTCACATGTGCATATTAAAGAAAGATTTATATGGACTCAAGAAAGCTCCAAGGGCTTGGTATGCCAGAATGGATAGCTATATAACGAGACTTGGTTTCTCCAAGAGTGATGCAGATCCAAACCTCTACTACAAAGTCATGGACAATGCACTTGTAATTCTACTACTATATGTTCATGATCTATTCATAACAGATGAAGAGTATCTTATCATCCAATGCAAAAAGGAACTAAGGAACTAGTATTTTATATGAAAGATCTAAGTCTCATGCATTATTACTTGGGACTAGAAGTATGGCAGAAGTGTGGTGAAGTATTCCTTGGTCAAGGAAAGTACACAATAAATATCCTTCAGAAGTTTTGAATGATGGATTGCAAATCCATGGATACTCCTATGACTACGGATATAAGAAAAGTAAAAGATCTAGATTCTGATCTAGTAGATCCATCACTATATCGACAGTTGATTGGGTCATTGATGTATTTGGTAAATAGTCAACCAGACATTTTCTTTGTTTTGAATACACTAAGCCAGTTCCAGGTGGAATATATACATGAACATTGGATAACTGCAAAGCATGTCCTAAGATATATTCATGGGACAATAAACTATGTCTTAAGATATACCACATCCAGTGATATAGAACTTCATGGATTTACAGATTCAAATTGGGCAGGAAGTGCAGAAAACTAAAAGAGTACTTCAGGAATGTGCTTCAGCTTGGGCTCTGCTATGATATCTTGGGGCAGCAGGAAATAGAAGTTTGTCGCACCCAGCACAGCAGAAGCAGAAGATATCATAGCATGTGAAGCATGCAGAGAAGCAATATGGCTAAGGAAACTAATCTCCTATTTATTTGATCAGATTCTAGATTCGACCATAATACATTGTGATAATCAGAGGCTTATAAGATTATCAGAACATCTAGTGTTTCATGAAAGGTCGAAACATATTGATATCAAATACTACTTTATTAGAGATAAATTCTAGGAAGGATAACTAAAGCTCCAGTACATCCCCACAGATGAACATACAACAAATATCCTAACAAAGCCTCTCTCCAGAATAAAGTATATTTCTGGGAAAATATGGGGATCGTGGAAATAAATCCCTTAGTTGAAAGGGAATAATGACTCTCCAGGTTGGGAGGGATCACTGACATATTATTGAGAACATTATTTTCAAGATTGAAAAATAGTCCAGCTTGGGAAGATTCTTTCATGTTTGGAAAGTGGATTGAGATTTCTGACGGGCAAACATTTTTTAGTTCGAAAAATGGTCCAGATTGTTGATGTACCATAGAAAGATACTTCCCATTGTGGTTAACATGGGGAGTGGTCTAGGGAAGTCTCTCTTCTTGAGGGTTACTCAAGAAGACTGGCCCTCCTCGCCGAACAACAATTTCTCATTGTGGTTAACATGAGGAATGGCCCGTTTTTTGAGGTTGGTACAAGACAATATTTTCCTCTTGTGGTTAACAGAGGAAATGGTCTGGATAGTCATTCCTTAGGGTGTATTCATTCTCTCCAAGATTTTACTTTGTTTAGTGTCAGAGGAATTCCCCAGGTTGTGGAATGGTCCAGGCTCATCAATTAGGGATAGACATTCCTTAGGGCAGATTCATTCTCTCCAGGTTACACTTTCTTTAGTGTTGGAGGAATGGCCCAGGGTGAGGAATGGTCCAAGAAATCAGAACAATCATTCTTCCTTGTTTGAGAAGAATAAGGCAGATAGCCCATTGTTGATGTTCTACTCTGAGGGAAGATACTCTTTCAAATGTGAGTGAAATATTGGCCCAGATGATTCAGTGTATTTTAAAAATATTTTCTGTGTAGGTTGATATCAAATGATTGTTATGGAGACTGCTTGTCTCCAGACAGTGGAGATATGCTACTCTGGTGGATATGTTCCATTGTTTGTGACTATGTGTCACGGTTTGAGTAGTTTCATACTACCATGGATAAACACAGTTTTGTTCTATCAATTGATATTGTACCGGTTGTCATGGAGATTATCCAGTTGGATAATAATGACGGTTCTTGTGATACTACCAATCAATGGTATGTTTGTGCTCAAGACCATTATCAGGGTGTTATAAGCCTGCAAAACAAAATACATCATGGAAAAATTCTTATGTTGATGCATAAATGATGCCTCATCTTCTTCTCCTAGTGGCCACTTGTGCCAACATGTCCAAGTTTTGTTTTTCATTTTGCTCCCTCAACTACTGCACTTCCTCCTTCAACTTCTTGTTTTTGGCTTGATGGACTCTATTCATCCTGTACATGTTCTTCATCTTCCTGCATAGAGATATGGATCTTTTAATGTAATGGTTTTCCTTATTAATAGTTTCTTCACCCATATCTATAAATTTCTTAAGTTGGATATTGGCATGCATATTTTCGTTCTTCAATTGTTCATTTTCAACCTTTTCCTCTTTCAACTTCTTCCTAAGCATTTTAAAAGTGGGATCCCTCTCATGAAAAGGAGACTTGATCTCAATCATAGTGACAAGTCTTCTAGGCTTGAAATCTTCTACAACAACAGGTGAAGAAAATACAATCTTCTTTCCCTTCAGACTCTTTGTTTTACCAGAGGGTGTTCCCATAGGTTGTTGGATTACAGAGAGGGAGGGGTGAATCCCTAATAGAGAAATTTAAACATTTTCAACCATATAATGCAAGTGTTATATCATTGTAGCATTATTATATAATAATTGCAGAGTAAATAAACAATGAACAAATGAACAATAATACAGATACACCACATACACAGTACACCAGTATTTTTACGTGGAAACCCAAAGTGGGAGAAAACAACAAAATTATTTTTCTTATATGTCTTGAAGAATTACATTCATTGGAAGCACCAACTTCCTTTGTTTTCCAGCTGCAACTGGAAGAAGGCTCCAACCCCCTAGTTTCTCAATATACAATCCGAGGGAAGCTCCAACTCCCCAATTCTCTAGCTACAACCAGAAGGAGGCTACAACCCCCTATGTTCTCCGGCTACAACCAGAAGGTGGCTACAACCACCTGTCCTTGCCCCATCCAACCTCCCTGACATATAAGTAGAATGATGGAACCACTATCACACTATCACTGTGAGATATACTATTTTATATCTGTACCAATCAACCTGCACTAAAAAACCTATACCAATAACCTGAACCATGTATCAACCATGCATCAACATGTACCTCAACCTGTAATCAACCTGTACCATAAACAAGTGCATCAACGGTGCACCAACCTGTACCAAGCAACATGTAATTAAATTGTACCATAAACAAGTGCATCAACCATGCACCAACCTATACCTCAACCTACAAACCTTCCTTAACTTTAACAACAAGAGACTAGCATTTTCATCAAACTTTACTTTAGTCTCACATGACTATTTTTGGATTAGTCAACAACCCTAACTTGAAATAAGCATAACTATGTACCTATAATTAATAAAGATCTGAAAATAGTACACAATGTTCTTCAATGTGTTTTATTCAATTCCTCCAGGTGTCACTACTTGGAACCTCTCATAAAAGGAGTTATAGCAAAAACGACATACCTTATTGAATTATGGCTTATTCTAGAGAGTGAACTTGTAGAACGTTCCCCACACGAAATATTTGTTGAATGGATATAAAAATTTTACACATAATACTATAGAATATACTCTAACCAACACATTTGGTCTTACTAAATTTGGATATGTTATGAAGAATTTATGACATTTTTACTTGAAACACCTGTTTTAGACTAGTTTCAGGACTAGCCACAAACCCTATTTTCTACAGAGTGTAACTCCAAAAATAAAACGAATCACAAGATGAAATTTGTACCACAAATACTTGGATATGTTTTCTCAATGGGCTCCCGATTTCACAGTCTAAATCATTCTAGAAAAAATGTTATTTCGAAAATAGTGAGATGACCTGTAAATAACATACCTTAGAAAACATCATTAAAAGAATTTATCCTCCCTTGAATTTTGGCCTTCTTTACTTCACCTTCCCTATGAAATTGGGCTTAGATATCCTTTGGTTACCTCAGTCACCTATAGATATTCAATATGCTCAAGTTTAATTAAAATGAGAGAGACTTTCCTCTTATTTATACTCTCCAAGTAGCTTCCTTAGAAGCATCTTCTAGGCCACTTTGTCCACATAGTCACCTATGTCCAACTTTGCCCAAATTTCCACTTGTCCATGTATCCAATAGCTACTTGACCACTTAACCCATTTTCCTCATTTTATGGTTAACCTTCTTATAACCACTTTCCATAATTAGAAATTTCTCCATTTACTTTATTATTTAAATAATCCTCCTTGACTTTGTCACTTTACTTTATTATTTAAATAATACTCTTTGACTTTGTCACTTCACTTTATTATTTAAATAATCCTCTTTGAATTTGTCACTTCAATTTATTATTTAAATAATCCTCTTTGACTTTTTCACTTCACTTTATTATTTAAATAATTTCTTCTTTGCAAGTACTTTGGCTTATTTGACCTTTTGGGGATTCAAGCCAATCATATGAGGGTCCTTCAACTTTGTAAGGCCATAACTCTCAAACCGTGAGGAATTATCTGATGTTCCACATACCACCGAAAATGGCATGACATGTACTATCCATATAGAATAGTCTTACCTAAAAATATATCAAAACGCATACCATTATACATCAAAAAAACTTGGATCTTGTTATCTCCACTTTTTGGGATAACTAGGAGATCATGTCTAGAGGCCCACAGGTCCTAGACATGGAGTACCGAGAGCAATATTGACCTGAGTATGGCCCTGGAGGGCTCACCATTTCTTCTTCCATTGTCTTTGTCTTGTCAGCAACACCAACATCCATCACCATCATCTTGGTCCTGTATCAGATGAGGTTCTTGCTCCATGAGGTAATTGGTCCAGGTATCATGGTATGTGTCACTTTTGATCATTGAAACCTTTGCATATATGCATCTAATTCCTTTTATCTCTAACAACTTCTTGGATCTTACATTTTCCCACTTGACTATGTTTGGTGGGATTGATAGGGTGCCCTAGCAAGCCCGTGTCTGTAGGTTTTGGTTTTCCATTGGAGGGATTTCTAAAAATCCATCATCTGCTCCCATCATACTACCACTTTTACATCTTGTTTCCTACTCATCTATCCCATTCCCCTTGTCCGGGCATGGGTTGAACTATTTTTAGTACTTCACCTTACCTCATGGGAAGAAGGGGCTAAAGGCCCAGAAGGTAAAAGAAAGCTGGTAAAAGATAAAAGCCTAAGAATAAACCTCGAGATGCTTCACCCAGGGATCCCCGAGAAATCAATAAAAGGATTCTCAGTAAGAAATAAGAGGGACCCGAAAAAATAATTAAACAAGACCTAATCAGAGGATAGGGGATCTCATCATGAGCCAACCTATTAGGTTCATGGGTATCTAACAGTATGAAATTGCTACAAGTTGGTTACCATGCCAGGGCAGTGACTTTTGGTTGCATGACCAAGGGAAAGTGGTTCTCATCACTAGCCAACCTTCTCATTTCTGCAAATGTACTTGTGGGTAACGTTGTTAGATCTGGTCACCACGCCAAGGCAGTGTCCCCTGATTAGCTCTTGAACAAAAAAAATCAAATAAAAAAAAAAAAAAATACAAAGAATGAAGGCAAGAATGGGCTTGGAAAAATACATCCATGACAGGGACAACTCACCTTCTACAAAGGCACCCATAGGTAACACGTTGCATCCTTGGCCCTTACTACACCCACATGCTTGGACATCCCCTGACTGCATCATCCACTTACATGTCTTGGATGAGATCTCTCTGGGAACTTTCCTTTTTTCTGTGGACACTAGCCCAATAGGAAGCCTTGTCCTTTTCCCCAGACTTATATTGTAGGCTTGTGTAATGTCTTTGAGCTATTGATTGATGTATTAGGGATTTTATGCATGTGTTTAATATTAATGATGAAATGTGATTGACATGGCTATGATCCCTGTGAATGATGATCCCATGGAGGGTGTATCCTTTGATGTGCAGGACCATACCCAATGGACAGGTACCATTTGGACCGAGACACATGGGGAGATGATCAGTTTAGACCTCCATGGGGATGAAGAGCCCATCAGATGGATGATAAGACCCCACCATGGGGTAGAGACAAGATAGAGATGGATAGGTTTCTTATACCAGAGAAGAAGAGGATGTTCCACCAGAGCCACCCCGACAGAGCTTGACCTAGGGGGATTTTCCATTTTTTAGTGGAATGTTGGCCTTGGAAGGCCTAGGACGTCACCCATCATAGCCATGATTTCATCCAATAGTATGGACATTTTGGGATGTAGACTGGGTAGTATTGGCATGTGTTGTAGGTTGGAGAAGCCCAAGGAGGGCTAACGGTTTGCTCTAGGATGCCCCATTTTCCCTAGAAGGGGCTAACGCCTCCCTTAGAGGGGATTTTTATCTCTTTGTAGCTCAATTAGGGTTTTAATTTGACAATTTAATGTAAAATAATATGATTTTGATAATTTGGCCTTGTCGGCCTTTTACCTGACCTAAAATGTAAAATTAGGTCAAGGTTTTGTATAAATGAGAGATTTTCACTCTCATTTTATCATCATAACTTACTCACTCCTTAGTGAGGTCTGATTTTGGGGCCCTATCTTGGGACTTTGGCTGAATTAAGTGATGTGCACTTCTTGAAGGAAGATATTTTTGGCATTTATGGTGTTTCTCTTTAAGGAAGGTGTTACAACTAGTGTTTGCATGGTCATTTCTTGGTGATTTGTACATATTTTTCTACAAAAATTCTTAAATGAATGGTTGTGGTTCAATTTCTTGCATTTGTTTATAAATATTGTTGAATCAAAACCCTAGGGGACAAGCACACAAGTAGGTCATTTTCTCATGTCCCCTGATAGAGAAACCTTAAGCCATTGTTGAGGAAAGAAGGAGCATAGCCTTAGCTACACTCCTATTTCCTCTCCCTATTGCTAGTCATATTGTTCTGAAGCCAAGAAGAGTGAGACATCCCTGGCCTAGGTCTACTACACTAGGGTTGTACTCTTTCTAGGGTTTGCTGAAATGCCTTGCTTTAGCAACACCCCCCTCATCAAACCCTCTTGTTTTGGTTATATTTTGTTATTATTGAGCTAGCCATTTTCTGGGAAGGAGGAGAGAGCACGAGGCCTTGCTTTAGAAACACTGGAGTGAGCCTCTCTCCCCTAGGGTTCCGATTTTGAGGTGCTACTTTAGAAACACTTCAAAACGTTTCCCTCTAGTCCTTGAAATCTTGCCTCCTTCAACCTGTGATTCCTTCACTTATGACTCCATTAAACCCTAAGGCATTGATATAAGACCTCAAACGTTGAAGTAGAACTTGATCCAAACACTGTCAAAGATTTTGATTTGAAACCCTAACTACACTAACCCTAGTTCTAGCTAACCCTACTAACGCTAAGTTGCTGACATCATTATTGGATATTTCATCTTTATTGCAACAACGTTTTACTTATTGAGAAATTGAATGGTGATTTAGGCATGATTTAATTGAAGTGTTGGTTTATTACATTGAATGCCACATCACTTTAATAATTATTGATGAAGTGACATGATTTTTATTGCTATTGATAAACATTGACTCTGTCAATATTTATATTCAAATTACTTATATATATTCATAATATAGTATTATGAAGTACTAACACATTGAAATATAGCTTGCATATATCATTTTCCTATTGTTTTGTTCCCGGAAGGTGTTCTTCATTGGGGATTTACTTCATTATTGGTTGTTTAGCCGAGACTTTCTATTTGGGTGGTGACTTGTGAAGGGGGGGAAACCTTATCTTGGTCTTATTAGAATTTTGCCTCTTCAAAACCACAAGTCACTGGGGACGTCTCCTCTGGGCCTAACCTCCCTAAAGAGAAAGAACCTCCCCATCGTGGTGACATTGGGTGGGATAGGTTCTTGTTACGCTAGTTTGGCCTTAAAACTTATAGACTTTTTCCTAGCTACAAACTGTGCGATAACATTTTGGTGTTGTTGCTGGGGAAAACTTAGTCAATTATCCTCAGATGAAAATTATTTTCAGCAAGCGTTGCCTCATAGCCTTATCTTACAAGCTTACCTGGTGACTCCACTAGGGTGTTTTCCCTATTTCTTTGATAGTTTCAAGAAAACTATCTGGCAAATCCACTGATGACGAAGCCAACAATGAATTCACAATGGGATCCCGGGAACTACAAGCCTTTATACATGAGTAACATCCAGGGGTACCCTCAACAAATGCCCTTTGAATACATAAATTTGCTCCCTGGATTCTCCAGTGGTAATAGAGAAAGAGTTGACTATCACATGAGAAATTTCTGGAATTTCTTCCTATCCTACCCGGTCGATGATTATGTTGAATACGTGTTCATGAAACTTTTCTCTGCCATGCTTTGTTATAATGACAAAGAATGGTATGATAACCTCCCCCAGGCCAACATCACGACTATGGAGCAATTTGAGAAAGTTTTTCTTGAGAGATGGGGTATCCAGGAAGAAGACATCTCAGTACTATTAGAAGAACTCAATCACATAAGATAAGCTAAGGATGAAACTGTCAGAGACTTCCAGATTAGATTTGAGAAAATGCTATATCGTATTCCTGAGAGTCATCATCTCGAGGAGAGATGCCTGGTCCATCTCTTTACTCGTGCACTTTTGGGATATCTAAGTTTCCCTCTTGATAAAATAACCCCAAGGACGTTCGATGAAGCTTATTACATGGATACAGTGATTGAGGAGAATATATCCTCATTTGATATAGGATGCCTCTTTACCTTAAGTACTCTCAATGGAGAGAGTTTGTTTACCCTTGAGAGCTTCATCATTGATCTCCAAGAAGAAGGGGAACAAACCACAGATCGACGAGGTATTGCTGAAAAAATAGTTGAGGAGCCGAAACCCAATGATGAAGTATCAACATGCCCTCTTCCTCTTGATGAAGCGATCCATAAGCCTTCTCCACCTGCACAGCAACAAGACAATAAGATTAGTTTCTTTCCTTTTCAATATTTTGATGATGCCTTATTTCACGATTCAGAGAGTGATGGAGAAATGGAATCCCCAAATAAAGAGCATCTTCCTTGCTGCATGACCAAGGATAAGACAGTACTACATGCCAAAGATGCCCAAGTCTTAGAAGCTCCAATGCAAGAAGAAAAATTAAGTTACCCTCCTCTCCAAGATTTGGGTAATTGTCTACTTTATGATTTGAGAAAAGAGGAGGAGATGGGTGAGCTTTAGAATGATTTCAAACCTCCATGTTATGATATTGATACTAACATATTTGATTTTGATGAGTTCATACATGTTGGGAGATGTAGGTGGGATGCAGTTGGTTATGATATGGATCCTATATATGACATAAAGAGTCATCTCCAAGTGTTTCCTTTGTAATTATCACAACAAGCTCTTGACCAATGGCAACAAGGAGATGAGATTTTGCAAGATACCAAATATATAAAATATGCAGAACATAAATGAAATGCTAGAAATGACAGAATGACAGTAAAATATCCAACATAATCTTCACAATACACAGAAATGATATACGAAATAGCAACATAAATAGCACTTTGATTCAGATAGCAATGTTCACAGGCCTCTTTGAGGGGGCAACCTCCAGTCGAGCAGTGCTCTATTGAAATAATTTCCAAGCTAGGGTTCTCATACCCTCGCCTCTTATTTATACTAAATATGTCTATTAAGAGAAGCATCTAGAGGAAGATCCTTCTAGAAGCGGAAGCTTCTATTAGGTCTTCTTACATCCGCCTTATTCTATTTTATT
>ML808355.1:0-12028 GCA_009831015.1 Picea engelmannii | reverse complement strand
CATATATGAGAAACACAGAGACATATATTTTCCAAGGAAACCCATACAGGGTAAAAACCTCTTTTTATTTATATGATAAGTAATAATTACATTCTTTACATTATCATACATATGAGCACCAACTCATAATGAGGCTACAACCTTTGTTTAGCAAGCTACAACTTGCTGAGAGCACCAACTCTCTGTTTTCTCTAGCACCAACTAGAAGGAAGCACCAACTCCCTGGTTTCTCTAGCACCAACTAGAGGGGAGCACCAACTCCCTGTGTTTCTCTAGCATCAACTAGTAGGAAGCACCAAATCCCTGTGTTCAAGCACCCACTTGAACCTCTAAGGACAAAATTCCTCCCTAGCACCTCCCAACCACCCTGAAATATAAATCTTTGAATCTGAAACTTACTACAGTGATATAATGTTCAACAATGGCTTACTCGACTTATCACTATTTTGCTGCATCTCTTTTCTCTTTCTACCATACTACCTTTCTTCACATCTCACTTGCGCTATCTGTTCTTCTACAATTTATCCTCTGTACACCATGTCCAGTCACTGCATAGTTCCTCTTCGGACCAATTCATCTATTGCACAATCTTCCTTCTACACGCATGAATCACTTTCCACATCAATAAACACCACCACTCGAACAACAACAACAACAACATATCTTCTCTGTACCGTGTATTTATAGCTTATGTGCACCTTGTGCATGCAATTTTCGCCATGCCTCTGCATGCATACTCTCCGTCGTTATCCTCCACCTCTTGAGTGCTCTATCTGATCATCATCATGACTCTTCAGCTTCTCTGGTGGTTCGCCTTGCGTGTCCAGTATCAATAGGTGTTATGCTGAGATTCCTCAGCCTCTCTGGCAGTTGAGACTCTTCGTCTTCTCTGTGACAGTCAAGCTCACCTTCTCTGTTTCAGTTACGGCCTCAATCCCATCCAGTTGTCAATCACCTCCACGATTCGTCTTCATTCCATTGGCAGATTTCATGTGACTCTTCTTCTCCTCTGGAAATCACACCGAAGTCTCTTTTCATCCTCTGGTAGAAACCATCAATCGTTACTGGCAGTTTCATTGTGTCGTGCAACAGTAGCCCTCCGATCTTGTTCAAATTCACCTGCACCGTTGGATTAACTCTGAAGGGTATTGTCGTTATTTACCCTTTTCAAACTTTCGCTGCGAACTTATAATCTTCATCGACCCTGATCGATGGTTCATGATCTTGATGAATCAACGGTCCTGATCTCATTGTGATCTCACAACTCACTGTTCCTTCGATGGATATTCTCTTCACTCCCAGTCATGATAGGCGAAGCTCCGAGATGGAGCTCACATCAATGATCCATGTTCTTGGTAATCCGACAGTCCTGATCTTCTCACAATCTCGCATCTCGTGATTCCTGTGATGGAGGTTCTTGTCACTCCAAGTCGCGATAGGTGAGGCTCTGAGATGGAGCTCAGATCAATGGTCCACGTCTTTTGGTGTATTCATGGTTAGGATCTTATCATGATCTTGCATCTCGCAAGTTTGGTGGTTATGTTTCTTTCCCTTCCAAGTCGCGAGTCGTGAAACTCCGAGATGAAGCTTATGGTGCTCTGATCTTTTGCCACACGTCCTCTTGATCCAACGGTCCTTGATTAAATAGCGATCTCGCATCTCGCTGTTCCTTTGACTTTCCAGTCAGTGAAATGACGATCTCTCGCCACGTGTGATCCCCCATGCAGATCCAATGGTCCTCCTGTGATCTGGATCCGACGACTGTCCTTCTCTCGCTACCTCGCGACTTGGAGTACCCAATGTTTGGACTCTCAACCTGCGAACTCCCGAGTTTGAAAGATATCTCGATCTCTCACCACTTATCCCCCCATATGGATGGCTATAAATCTCTCGCCACTTCGCCGCCTCACGTCCTCGCGCCTCGCTAATTTGAACACCCAATACTTGGGTCTTTATCCTGCGAACCCCCGAGTTCACAAAATCTCTCCAATCTCTGCCATGCGTCCTTCCTAGATGGACGGTCCTGATCTTCTCACCACTTCATCGCCTCTCGTCCTCTCACCTCGCAACTTTGAACACCAAATCCTCGGCTCTTCCACTCACGAGCTTCCGAGTTCGCTCAGATCTAACGATCAACGACGCTTCCCCTCCAAGTTTACACATCCTTCTTACTTGGAAGAATTTCGACTCTGCACTAATTCCTCCTGAGCCTACGTTGTTCCTGTTTGTCCATCGATGCACATTCTGATCCTGCCATCTTCACTGTTGTACTTTCCATCAATGACAAGCATACGCTATCTGTTAAACATTTGCCAAGAGAAATTCCCATGGATCCTCTACACAAAGAGAACTTCTCAGTGCTCACATATTTTTTTAATGATTCTGTAACATTCTTCAAATTGTCCACCTTCATGAACAATACTTTCTTTTATTCAATCATGTCTCTCACAAAGTGATATTGAATATCAATATGCTTTGTCTTTGAATGATAAGTCGGGTTCTTCGCCCAAAAAAATGCACTCTGACTGTCACACTATATCCTTACAACTTGTTGTACCAACCCAATACCTGAAAAAAATCTTTGTAACCATACATATTCCTTACTTGCATGAGTAGCTTCCATGTATTCAACTTCTAAAGTTTAAAGTGCCACAACAACATGTCTTTTTCTCGTCCAACTTATTGCTCCTCCAAGTAGGTTAAACACATACCCACTTGTAGATATCTCATGATCCAAATCTCCAACCCAGTCTACATCCACAAACCCATGTATATCCACCACTTTGTCCAATCCTGGTCTTCCTTTGTAGCATAGTCCATAGCTAGTAGTGCCACGCAAATACCTGAAAACCCTTTTTACTGTTGTCCAATGCTCCTTCCTTAGTTTTGACATATACCTGATCAAAACTCCCACTACATGTGCAATGTCCGGTCTAGTACAGACCATTGCATACATAAAAATTCCAACTACACTCACATATGGAACACGATACATGTCCTCCTCCTCTTCCTGTGTCTTCAGACATTGATTCACTTATAACTTTACACCAACATGAATAGGAACCTTGACCAATTTACATTCCTACATATTAAACCTATGCAATTTTGTCTCAACATATTTTCTTTGATTTAACCAGAGTTTCCTTCTTTTCTGATCTCTTTTAATTTCCATTCCCAAAATGAAATTTGAAGAACCGAGATCCTTCATGTCAAATTTAGAGGACAACTGCTTTTTCACATCCTGTATAATCTCCTTGTTGTTTCCTATCAGCAACATGTCATCCACATACAAGACCAAATAAATCAAATGATCATCAATTAATTTAAAATACACACAATGATCCTCTTTGGTTCTTGTGAAGCCAATTCCTAGCATATAAGTATCAAATGTTTTATACCACATCCTTGGTAATTGTTTTAAACCATACAGGGACTTTTTCATCTTGTATACCAACTCCTTCTTTCCCTTAACAACATAACCTTCTGGTTTCTTCATATAGATTTATTCTTCCACATCCCCATGTAGGAATGTTGTCTTCACATCCATCTATTCTACTTCAAAATCAAATGCAATAGAAACGGATAAAATAAATCTTATAGAGGTTAACTTGGCAACAGGAGAAAAAATCTCACCAAAATCAATTCCCTCTACCTGGGTATAACCCTTTGCTACTAACCGAGCTTTGTATTTCTCCACTTTTCCTTATTCATTCATCTTCTTTTTAAGTACCCATTTGCTGCCAATGAGATCTCTTTCGGTTGGCAACTCCACTAGATCCCAATCCTCATTCTTATCCAAAGATTCCATTTATTCATCCACGACCCTTTTCCAGAGATTTCCATCCTATGAATCCACTGCCTCCCTAACAGTTCTAGGATCATCATCAGTAACAGACAAAGAAAAATTTGAACGAAAATCATATGGAGTACCTTTTCAGTAGCCTTCTTTCTTGAACAGATCTCTTCAATACAAGAGTATGAGGATATTCTTCTTCTGATTCTTATTATTCTGTAGAGTCTAATTCATCATCCTTTAAATCAAAATCTATTTTCTCTCCTTCTTCCTTACTTGGTAGGACTTCCTGTTTAACAACATCCTTCATTTCTCTAAATACCACATCTTGTCTATACACTACCTTCTTAGTTTCTAGGTTCCAAATATTATAACCTTTGAGACTATATTTATATCCAATAAAGATACACTTTTCAGACTTCTTATTTATCTTACTTGTGTTTTCCTTTGGAACATGAACACATGCATCACAGCCAAATACCTTGAGATGTGTGAGATAAGGTTCCTTACCATTCCATACCTCTTGTTGACCAGGTAACATGCACTATCCACTACCTCTACAGAGAATTCTTTCCCTAACCTAGCACCAGTGAGCATGCACCTTGCTTTTTCCATCAACGTCATGTTCATCCTTTCTGCAACTCCATTATTTTGAGGTGTGAATGGAGTAGTCTTCTGCCTTTCTATACCGCACTTCTTACAGAATTATTCAAATTCATTCTTTCACTCTCCACCATTATATGTCCTCAACACCTTAATTCTTTTCTCTGTTTGATTCTCAACAAGAGCCTTAAATTATTTAAACTTGTCAAAGACTTCAGATTTCTTCCTGAGGAAATATATCCAAGTATTCCTCGAGAAGTTATCTATAAATGAGACATAGTACACAGATTTTCCCAATGATGGGACCAACACAGATCCAAAAAAATCACTGTAAACTAGCTATAAAATTCCTTTTTCCCTCGTTGCACCAGAGGGGAATCTTACCCGATTCTTCTTCCCATATAGATAATGTTCACAAAAATAAAAATCCATAGAGAAGTTAGACATACCTTAAACCATACCTTTATCATGTAGTAGTTGAAGACCCTTCTCTCTGATATGCCCCGGTCTTTGATGCCATGGTATAACCTTTTCTCCAGAGACTGTAGGAGTTCTTTCTTCTTCAAATCCAATATTAGGAACAATGGAACTATTACACCTATCACTAATAGTGATTCCTTGTAGCTTATATAGAGTTCCAAACCAAACTCCCTTTAGAAACACCATTGCTCCTCGAACCATCATGCAGGTTTCCTTTTCAAATATTGTTTTTACCCCTGCATCGTCCATTTTTCTTATAGAAATCAAATTTTTGGAGAAACCTAGGATGTGCAGAACACCAATCAGTGTTCTAAACCTTCCATCTACAATCCTCAGCTTGACTTTTCCTCGTTCTATGATTCTAGTTGTCGAATCATCACCTAAGAAAACATTACCTCCATCATACCTTTCATATTTCCAAAACCACTCCTTGTGGGGATTCATATGAAAGGATGCACCAGAGTAAACTAACCATGCCTCATGATCTACATGTGTTCTTGAATAAGCCAAGTACACATCCCCTCCTTCTTCCTTGGAGGTTTTTTCTTTTGTAGAAGGAGATTCTTCAGATCCCTTCTTTTTCTCAAATTTGGATATACATTGCTTATTGTAGTGCCCTTCTTTTCCACATCTCCAACATACCTTTACAAAATTTCTAGGATATTTAGATCTACCCTTATACTTAGATCTCCCACTTGAGAACTTAGATCTAATTCTTTCCTGGGAACGTCCTCTTGCAAATAATGCATCATTGCTATGTCATTCCATATTCTTTCATCTCATCTCCTCCGACAACAAGGATGAGACCACTTCATCAAACTTCAAGGCAGTTGTATTACTACCTATGGCCACAACCAGACTATCCCATGAGTTTGGTAAGGAACACAGTAAACTGATACATTTATCTTCATCTAAAATTTTAATTTCAATAGATACTAACTAACTTACCACGATATTGAAGGCATTCAAATTCTCTGCCACCGAGTCTCCATCTCTTATCCTCAGGTTATACAACTTCTTTCTCAGGAATAGTTTATTTACTAGGGACTTAGATTGATCCAAATTCCCCAAATTTTCCCATAAATCCTTGGTTGTGGCTTCCTCTGGCACATTCAGTAATACTGAATCAGAGAGACATGGTCAGATTATTCTCTTTGCCTTCCAATCTAACTTTTTCAAGTCATCTGTTGAATTTCCTGTAGGTGAAGTACCTGGATCTACTGTGATCCATTAATCTCTATCCACCAACAAATCTTCCATCTTAAGCTTCCACAACTCAAACTTTTTTCATTAAACCTCTCGATCTCCATCTTCAAATTGCTTGCCATTTCTTTTCACCTGAAAAATTAGTACCACTATTGGCACAGGGGCAGTAGGGTGTTCAACATCATACGAGGGACAGATTCAATAGCCCTCTTTAACTGGAGATAGTAGGTATGGAAGACTGTGTTTGACTTCCATTGTTTCCCATATCGCTCGAATACCAGAGCGTGGTGAAATTCGCAGTGAGCATCTTGAATGACTCAATGTCGGGGAAGGTTTCACCTTCCAACATCTCCCAAGTTGTAAACACGATGAGGATCAGGATCCAAATAAAGTGGAACTCATAGCCCTGATCCTGAGCTTCAAGGAAATCCAATTCTAACTGATTGACTAAGTACTTTTCCCAATTCATATGTTGTCCTTCTACACATTTTCCCGCGAGGTCAACAACGAACCCTGTGACCTGTGTAGGTCTGTTCTTTCTCACTAGCTTCCCTGCAATCAACTGGCAGGATAGGTACATTGTGCCATTCTAGATGGAGGCTACCTTGTAGCCTCGCATCCTCTTTTCTACATCGCCATAGGTATCCTTAATCCTTTGTGCTAGGGCGTGATCTGCAGCCTTCCCTGGGTAGAGGCCTTGCGGGTCTAGTCCCTGCATGCTCAATACAGTGATCCTATGGATCAGCGTTGGGTCAGTGGTGGTGCATCTATCTAGCCACAGATAGCTACCATGGTAGCATGAAAACAGGATCTTAATGCACACATTAACTTCCTGGTGCCTTCCAAAATTTGGTATCTTCATCACATTCAAGATAGTGGACTGTGCGAGGTTCATGGTCCATGGTTGGGGGATTATTCTTGAGTTCTTCCCCTTTTTCCTAGTCAAGTACCTATGAGGGGCAAGCATGTTGTGGTTCTTGCGATACCCTAGGTTGAAGTCACTGAATTTTAATGTCATGATCTTGTCTAGCTGGGTTTGAACTACATGTATCCCCTTCAGGAGGTACACAACAACCAGGTTGTAATCAAAGTTCCTTGGGATGTCACAACTCATCGTGCCAGCTAGGGGTGGGATGTAGTCAGGAAGGATAGATGGGATCAACTTCGAATTTTCCAAGTCATCTCAATGATTGGTTCTTTTCTCGGCTGTGGCTCAGGATGGTCCATATCCATGAGAAGTCGACAGAGAGGCTTGCACTCCTCTCGTCGATGAAGCTTGAATCCCTGTGGACATTACTTTTTCGGCCATTAGATCGATTAAGATTTCTTCTGTAAACTTTTCAATTGCGCTAAGTTCATCTAACATACACACTCGATATCGGATGCTCAGGTCAATGAACAACCATTCAATATAATAAAACAGGTGGCGGAGTCTTTGTAAACACAGCACGAAAACAATGAGTTCTCTTGTTGGCACAGATACAATATGAAAAAGTATTCTCGGTGCAACAATTGACAGAATAAGTAGACAGTGGTGTAACGGATTTATCCTATGGGTGAGAAGCCTTCATCAATGCAGTTATGTTCGTTACGGTGCAATCCCAACGACCCAATGGCACGCTTTTTGGCCATAACTCTTGTTCTAACCATTCATGGCGTCGGTCTAACGATCATAATTCTTCCAATGGCCATATCTCTCTACCATGGTGAAGTGGCACTTGGCATTGTTCTGACGAAGTTCTAGTTTTGCAAACCTACCTTCTACGAAGTCTCCTCCGGAACCTCCTGCAACTTTTCTAGCTTTGCTCTCTTCTTACTGAGATTTCTAGTTTTCTTCCCTATGATCTGTGTCTTAGTATTCCTCTTTCCATTCTGATTCTTATCTGTGCTCAACATAGTAACTTCGTGCTGATGAGATTTTGTCATAGGGTTCAAGGGTAATACTTCTTTTATGTTTGGGGTATGTTCTCTACTTTCCTGTATGGATAGGTTCTTCAAGTCTTCCTGTGTTTTTTCAGCTTCAACAACCCGGTCTCTGGTCCTAACTTGCTTCGACTTGTCCTCCTGTTCTTCTATCAAGTGCTCTATTCTCCTACTTATGAAATATTTTAATTCTTTCTTTTTTTGTTCTAGGGCCTCTTCTTCTTTTCTCTGAATCTGATCTCTCTCAATCCAGGGTTTTCCCAATAACATAGCAAATGGGGCATTGTCCTCAATGAATTTAACAACCTCAAATTCTTCCTCTGTCGAAGTTCTATGAGCACACATATAGGTCTGGGTAAGTCTTCCACATAGGGTTATCATTTTTCCTCTAAAGAATCCTATTCCTTCCAATGAAGGAACCGTAGCAGGCCTTCCCAAAATTTCCCAAGTATTTTTTTTCAAGACATTCACCTATGTTTCCTCATCCAGAACATAGTCTATGTCGAAGTCTCATATTCTTGCTTCTATAAGTTATTTTTCTTTGAAGATCTTTGATAAGTTGATATTTATGTGATCATTTAGGGTTTATTTCATTCGTAGTAATATAATCTTTGATTATTTATGGGGTTCTACCATGGTCTTAGTTTCTTAGCCTTCCTTAAGGTTTTCTGGTCTCATATTCATTCTTTCAACCTTAGCAATCATTCTAGGGAAATCCAAAACTTCATGGTCTGTATATTTACAACAAAGACAACTAGGTCTTCTATCAAGGAAATCCTTAACAATATGGCCTGGTCTTTGGCAACTGTAACAAAGAGTCAATCCTCACTTTCTCTTAAATGATCCCCAACTTTTTTTGTACTGCTCACTAGGGTCACGGTAATTAACCTGCAAAAAATTCTTCCTAGGATTATGCATCCATTTGTTAGTCCAAACATTCTTTCTATGCATAGGAATAACACATCTTTCATCAGATCGACTCATGTTAAATCTTCTTTCTTCTAATTGTACCCTAGTTTTCCGACTATGACAAAATTTATCAAATATACCTAGATCCATACTTTCGAAAAACAAATTCCGCTTATCTTACCTTTCTCAGAGCACAAAGATTTCAAATCTTAAAAAATTTCACTGTTCTTACCTCTTTCAGAGCACAAAGCATTCATATCTGACCTCTTTTCTTCAGATCTACTTCCTTTCTTAGTACAGAGCTTCACAAGTCAAGCAGCAGATCTATGCACAAAGCTTTCTTTCTTTTCCTCAGTTCCTAGCAATCATAGTTTCAGGTCTTGGCCATGGAACCATTTGTTGTCATAGGGGTAGACCTAGGGTTCAACGCACCAAAAAAACCCTAACTACCAACCCTTTGTGCAACACCTGTGAAGCAGATGAAGTCTCACCCGAGGTAGAGGCAGGGGTGGTTGTAGGAATCTAGTGTCTACAACCTTATCTGGGACACATATCTGGGATTACAATACTCTAACAAAGCACTTATCAATTATCCTTGATTAGTATCTAGCCTGCACTTACTTCACAGACAAAAACCCTAATTACAAAGTAGCATAGTATTCAACTAGATCTAACACATTTAAGCACCTAGCATGGAGGGATATATCAGATCTAACATTCATTCATATCACTAAGCACTAAGATATCATATCATGTCCATCTAAGCATACATTACTATACTAATCATTAACCATATCAACAATAAAATAATCACAATGAACAAAGAAATCATAACATAGGATATATGTTGTTCACCCCCAGCCCGGGGCTACATATACCAACTCTTCTTCTCTTTATTATCTTCATTCAATCATCTACATGCAAAGAGCCACAAGATCCTACTCTGCATAGGACAGGAGATCTATGCGCACTCAGCCAGATCCTCCTTCCCTGAGCTAGGTTACAACACAAAACCTTTACACAATCTCTTACAGTCACTTGCACTTAGCCTTGCAAGCTTCACATGGTATGCACAAAGCATGTACACTATCACTTGCACTTAGCACATCATCACATAGATGTCTATGTCATCCTCTGTGTCTCTTTTTACATCACCTACACATCTATTTATACATTACAAAATGGGCCTAAACATGGGTAAACCCATGGGACGACATCCCCATACCCATTACATAATCCCAAAACCCAAAAATCCATAAAAAGGGGTCAAGATCCCACGATCTCTGCTTTGACTTGTGCTTCGCCTTCGACAGCTTGTTGAAGTCCCAAAATAGGTCAAAGCTGACCAAGGATCCTCAAAACTTGGTCAAGGGCCAACAACCACAAATCTCCCACTGTAACAAGGATTATCACAGTCTCAAGCCAAACCCTTGACCACAAAGGTGTCCCCCTTAAGCCATCAAATATCTGATACCAAATGTATATTTTAACCTTGTACAATATTTACTACAAACATATTTTCAGTAAAAGAATAGACATTACACAGAGATTTTTCCCTTGGAAACCCAAACCAGGAAAACCAACATATTTTATATTCATCCATCATGATACATTGTTTACAATACAATATACATATTGGATCCAGTAGCATCCAAAACCCTAACCCAATTACCTAGAATAGTCAACAACCCTAATTCCTTAACTGGAAATAGAAAACCATCGGCAAAAAACCATGTGCCAAAAAACCACCTAAATATGTGACACGTTTCCCGAAGCAGAAATTTGTTTTCGGGGGCGCTTCCCCTACACCCCCCTCTAACACATACCCAAAAAAATTTGTAGGGATGGGAGACATAAATTAGTTGGCATGATATCTTCTTGTCTGTAGACTAGGAAATAAGGATATTTCGCTAGGTCTTCTTTAGGAGTTACTCCGTCCTCCCATAGAGCATTGTGAAGTGCGTTGTGCCAATTCCTATGAATTTCCACTATGGTATTTTTAAGAATTCTTACTAGATTTTTGTTGGTTGAATATGCTACACCATTTCCATGTGGGTAATATTTAGGCGAGTATCTTAAAATGATCCCTTTATCTAGAGAAAATTAATTCAAAAGAGTAGAAGAAAAGTATGCAACATTATCAAAAACAAGAACAAAAGGTACCCCAAACCTTGTTATTATGTGTTCTAAAAATTGTATCACTACTTTCTTGTTAATGTGGGTGAGGGGAATCACTTCTAACCATCTTGTGAAATAATCGGTCACAATCAATATGTACTTGTGTTTTTTGGATGAGTTTGGTTTTATCTCTCCTATGACATCTAATCCCCATTGCTCAAAAGGTATAGAAATGGTTACTAACTGCAAAGGGATAGATGCCTTCTTCTCTTTTCTAGCACTCATTTGACAAACTTTTCATTTTCTTATGTGTGCATGTGTGTCCATAAACAAAGTTGGCCAATAGTATCCTTCCCTCAATATTTTATGAGTAGTAGTCTCTCCTGTAAATTTTCCACCTACAGGACCATCGTGAAGTTCTCTTAATACCTTTTCATCATCTTCCTTCTCCATGCATCTAAGTAGCACACCATCATAATTCATGTGGAACAACACAAAATGTATGAGATGATATTGGTAAGACTTTAACCTAAGAGCTCTACTCTCCCTAATCTTTTTATTCTCATGACAAGTGCCATGATGGAGGAAGAAAGATAAATCTACGTACCAAGATTCTTTCCCTGGTGGAATGTATAGGAGATCACCACACCATTAAGAAATTTCAATGTCTCAACCCTAATTTTTTTATTCTATTAGTTCTTGGGATTCCATAACCAATTTGCATAAGCCTTGCCCCATAACTATCTTCATTTTATTAATGTAAAAATCAAATTCTTGGATAACAACTATCCAATTTCCTCTTCTCTCTCCCATTTCATGTTGCGTGAATAGTGACCTTATTACAGGGTGAGGTACTATAACCTTTGTATGGTTCTTCAGGATATAAGATCTAGAATGTTTTATTTCCTTATCGATATTCATGTAATTAAGTTCAGGTCCCTACAAGTTGGTTCTCATGAATGCGATAGGTGTTGATTAATTAGGTTGGTTGTCATT
>ML808354.1:126408-179647 GCA_009831015.1 Picea engelmannii | reverse complement strand
AACTCATGTCACGTTAGTATCAATATTAGTTTAAAGTATCAAAATACATTAAAAATAACTTGAATCATATGAATACCTTGAATAGCTCCATTTAGGGCAAAATGATGTGAAATGTATCAAGGTAAGACCAGAAAGGAATGATATTGGATATGAAATGGGGGTATATCTGACATGATATAGGCAAAAATATGGTCAAAATTAGAGACTAACACACATTTCTAGGGTGCCAGAGACACCATTGCTCCTTTCTATATCACCCTAAATGTGCATGATCGACTGCTACATAACTGCATGCTAGATTTTGGAGCTTCACATAATGTGATGCCCAAAGCTATTATGGATAGACTAGGCCTCGAGATCACCCGACCTTATGGAGATCTCTACTCTTTCGGTTCGAGAAGAGTTAAGTGCATGGGTATGATAAAAGATTTAGTAGTCACCCTTGCACAAGTCCCAGTCAAAAGTGTTCTGATGGATGTAGTTATTGTTGATATCTCTCCAAAGTATGGCTTACTGCTATCAAGGTCATGGGGAGCCAAACTTGGGGGGTCCCCCCAACTGGACATGACTTACGCCACAATTCTTGTTTTTGGTGGGCAACTTACTCGGTTATACATGGAAACAAGGTTAGCCTATACAATGAGTGATCCTCAGAATCCTAACAATTTTCCTGTCTACATTGCCGATCAAGATCTAGTAAATTGTATTTTGTCTTTTGACGATGGTATAGATAGTCACATAGAAGAAAATTACATAGACGAGAAAGAATCTGAAAATATGCATAGCATAGGGATCTGGAAAATGTTTTTTGACGGTGCTCTATCATGTGAAGGAGTAGGTGTAGGAGTACTTTTTGTGGCACCTGAAAATAAATTTGTTGTCCCTTTTTCTTACAGGCTTTAATGGGATATAGACTACACTAACAATGCATGTGAATATGAAGCCTTAGTATTAGGATTGGAAGCTGCCAAGAAGCTGAACATAAAGAACCTGGGATTATATGGAAATGCTGAGTTGATAGTCAAAAAGGTGAATCGACAGTACCAGGCCAAACACAGAAGATTGAGAGCATATATAAATTGTGCCTGGGATCTAATGGAAAATTTCTTCTCGTCTGTAAATATCCACTTCATCCTGCACGCCGAAAATTTGCAGGTCGATTCGTTAGCCAAGGCAGCCTCGACATTCACTCCCCCCATAGATTTTAAATTAAAACACCATATAGAGGTAAGGAACAGACCATCCATCTCGAACAACATACAACACTGACAGGTTTTCGAGGATGATGAATAGATCAGGAAGTTCCTCGAAGCAGTGGGTGACTTTTCTGAAACTCACATCGATCAAGAGAATCAAAATGATCACACGTGGATCATGCAAGAAGGAGAAGACCCTCAGGAGTTCCGAGAAAAAATTTCCAACCATCGCATGTTAGTTTTAAAAAGTAATCAGATTCCAAAGGGACTAATCCCCCTGGAGAGAATTTTCGATCAAAATGACATGACTTTAAAATCCACTCTCCAACCCCAACCAGAAGAAGTTGAAGATTGCGATATAGGGACAAAAGAGGAACCTAGGATGGTGAAAATATCAAAGTACCTTCCTCTTGAGGTGAAAAATAAGTATAAAGATTTGCTTGCATGATATAAAGTTGTTTTCGTTTGGTCTTACGAAGAGCTTAGGACCTATGACACTACTATGATCGAACACAAGATACCTCTGAAGCCTAGTGTCAAACCCTTTAGGCAAAAACTTAGACAAATCAACCCTATCTTATTAACCGTAGTCGAAAGAGAAGTTAAGAATCTTTTAGACGCGAAAATAATAGTACCACTGATATACTCTGATTGGGTGGCACACCTGGTCCTGGTTAGAAAAAAGAGTGGGGAGATTAGACTGTGTGTTGATTTCAGAAATTTAAATAAATCTTCCCTCAAAGACAACTATCCTTTACCTAAAATGGATCATGTCTTAGAAAAGGTAGTCGGAGAAAATAGGATGTCTATGATCGATGGTTTCTCTGGGTACAATCAAATTGTTGTAAATGAACAAGATAAAGAAAAAACAACCTTCACTACACCCTGGGGTACATTCATGTATCATAAAATGCCTTTCGGTCTAATGAATGCAGGTGCCACCTTCTAGCGTTCTATGGATATCACTTTCATCGACGAAAGAGACAAGTTTGTAGTTATCTATCTCAATGATCTAACCGTTTTTTCTAAGTCTGACGAAGATCATTTAATAAATCTCAAACAGACTTTCGAAAAATGACGCAGGTTCAGTCTGTCTTTAAACCCCAAAAAGTCTCACTTCGCCATGCGAGAAGGTAAACTCCTGGGCCATATTGTGTCCCAAGACGGAATTAAAATTGATCCCAGCAGGGTTCAAGCTATAGACACAATAAATATTCCTAGAAATGTAAAGGAAATTCAGTCATTCTTAGGAAAGATAAATTTTTTGAGGAGGTTTATCCCAAACTTTGCTAAAATTGTGAAATTAATCACAGGTATGTTCAAGAAAAACAACAAGGTAAAATGGAAAACAGAGGCCAAAGAATCATTTGCATGTATCAAGAGGGTTATAAGCGAGGCACATGTACTAGCTAGCCCCGACTATCTAAATGATTTTTTCATTTTCTAGTTCACCTCCGAGCATACCATTATCGTGGTGCTCCTCCAAAAAAATGAGGAAGGTTTTGAACAACTGATAGCCTTTTTCAGCAAAAGTCTCAGAGACGCGGAACTAAAATACGATATAATGGAAAAACAAGCATATGCTATGGTAAAGGCATTAAAGGCTTTTAGAACTTATGTATTGCATTCCAAGATAATCGCGTATGTACCTACTAGCTCTGTAAAATACATTTTAGTGCAGCCTGACAGTGATGGCAAAAGGGGATGATGGCTCGCAAAAATTCAAGAATTTGATCTGGAGATAAAGCTGATGAAACTAGTAAAGGGTCAAGGTTTGGCTAAACTCTTAGCTGAATCTAATTTCAGAGTCCTCAGCATAAATAGCATACAGGGATGTGGAGAAGATGAGGATATGAAGGAGCTCTACGAGCAAACAAGTGAAATTAGAATCGAAGAGAAGTTTACATCCTTTGATTGGTACAAAAAGATAGTATCCTACCTACTGACTTTGAAATGCCCGAGTGATTTATCTCCATCCAAAGCCAGAACGCTAAAACTACATGCGGTCAAATACAATATATCTGAGGGTAAATTGTATTGGAAGGACCCACTTGGCTTCATGTTGGTTTGTTTGGTTGAATTTGAAACAGAGGAGGTCATAAGAGAATTCCATAAAGGAGTGTGTGTGGGACATCACGCTTGGAGAGCGACAGCTTATAAAATCCTGAGGGCAGGGTGTTATTGGCCTAAACTTTTCTCAGATGTAAATGCCAAAGTCAAGGCTTGCGACCCTTGCCAACTGTTCACAGGCAAGCATAAAATCCCAACGCTACCTTTAGTTCCAGTCAAAACAGAGGCTCCTTTTCAGCAGTGGATTTTATAGGCAAAATTAACCCCCATTCTAGAACTCAACACAAATGGATCCTAACCGCCACAGATTACTTTACTAAATGGGTAGAGGCTATTCCAACTAGAAGGGCTGCAGATTCAGTGGTAATAGATTTCCTAGAAGAAAACAATTTATCTAGATTCGGCTGCCCTCGAAAGATAGTCACAGATAATGCCTAGTCTTTTAAATCTATGGCTATGATCAGTTTTTGCCAAAAATACAATATTGTACTCGGCCATTCTACGACATATTATCCCCAAGGAAATGGAATGGCCGAGTCTTTGAACAAGAGTTTGATCAACATAATTAAGAAAGTGTTGAACGAGAACAAGAGATCTTGGCATGTACATTTAAAATACGCACTATAGGCGAATCGGATTGGCATGAAAAAATACGTCGGCATTTCTCCTCTCCATATGGTGTATGGGACTGACGTGGTATTACCCATAAACTTAGCACTTCCCATAATGAAAATATGGCAAGATGAGAAAGAAGAAACAAACCACGTCACAAGGAGAATAAATCAGCTAATCGAAGTACAACAGCACAAGGTCAAAGTGGATGAAAGATTGCAAAAATATCAAGACGACATGAAAATGTTATTTGACCGTAAGACAAAAGACAGAGAGTTTCTTCTAGGCGATTTAGTCTTGAGATGGGATGCTAGGAAGGAAGATTCGGAGAAGCACAGTAAATTCGATCATATTTGGTATGGACCATTTAGAGTTGCAGCTTCCGAAGGAAAAAATTCATTTTTATTAGAAAATTTGGACGGTGAAATCTTCAACGCCCCTATCAATGGGCGTTATTTAAAACACTACATGAAATAATTGGTTCCCAAAGGATTTCCATTGTATATACCGGTTTGTATTTCCTTTCTATTTCATGATTCCTTTGAGGTAAGTTTTCATTTTTAATTAATTAGGTCAGTAGAAATAGAGATACGCAATTTTCAAATACATTCAACTCTTTTAAAGGACACTCTTCGTGTTTACAGGATTTCGGCTTGCGACCTAAATGAGCGAAAGGAGAAAATGGAAAGTTATATATCGAAGGCTGAATTCACCGAAAACAGGTGATAGAAAAGGTTTTCGGTTGTTTCAAAATGGTAAGGTAAAGGTATGAACTCCTGAGAATTATGTTCTTTAAGAAAGCAAAGGTCTCCAAAGCACCGTAATGGTCCCATCAATTTAATTTTTTCGCTTAGTTGTTATTAAAAAGAACAATTACTTGCTCTGGGTCCTAAGAAGTTAACTTAAAATAAAGATAGGTGATAGTTAAGTAAAGCATCTCTGGGAAAGGGTTTTCAAAAACCTATTTTAATTTTCGACCCCTGCTCCTCGGTGTACAAACATCTGTCTATCACCTTTCTTTCGGTCTTCAGATTTACCTTCTTAAAAATCCAAGTACCTTTCCAGATTTATATACATAGGGGAAGAGATTATGTTTTAACTTTGAAAGCTATAAAGCGTATTTTGGAAAGGAAGCTGGTCTTCATAACTCCTCAGTCTCTTACTAAGCAAGTTATGCATAGGTGGATCCTGACTATTCTAGGTTTTTCAACAGTTTCGAAGGATTGAGGCTTGCTCTAAGGAAAACCCCTAGAAATGTGTTCGCCCTTTTTCCTGCGGGTTAAGGTGTGGTGAAAGTTAAGGGAAGGTTGGTACCGAGTAATCAAAGTAAGTTGACAGACCTCCATTGCAAAATATTATACAAATATCACCCCTCATACAAACTGATTGCCCCCACTTTGTGTTCTAAAAAGAAAATTATAAGACAGATGGTGAAAGGAAAGTCATATCTAATTGTACATCTAGTCTGGAGAGACGATGAAAGGAAATTCAGAAATGATTGCCCTCGTCTTAGCATTTAAATGCATAAATATATTTCGAAGTGGTGAAAGGAAATTCAGCAAAAAAGGGGCAGATAACTTCACCGGGGTACTGAACAGGCCCGCTAGAAGCAAAGCAATATCTAAGATATTTGTAAGGATGTTATACACGAATTTCACTCTACTCTGGTTATCAAATTTCTCGAAACCGGATCCACATCCTAAATCTAGACAGGACTCCCTGATTAAAAACATGTAATAAATTTCGTTGGATGCAAACCAAAAGCCACAAGATCTATTGGATTTCCTAAGATTGTTTTGATTGTCTTAAGGCAAACCTAAATTCAGTAAAGAGAAAGAGAAAGTCGTGAAAGGGACTGTAGCTGAGTGTGAAACATAATTGAGTATTGAAAAGCTTTGTAGAAGTGAAAGGAAAGATCTCTTCTTCCCTCTGTTTATCTTTTCCCTAAAGCAAGTTTAGCAGAAGTGAAACAAATGACTCCATATACCCAATATAGGTACGTGGTCTACTGCTCTGCCCATCTCACAGGGAAATGTGATCCCTAGTTGGAGCCTATGTTGGAGCCACCTTTTTCGACTAGTTTTAAGCGTAATTCTGCAGTCAAAGGTTGGTCATCTAAGTTGTTTTTTACTTCGTAACCTTTACACATTGAAAGTCTCAGTAACCCTGATATGTAAAGTGGTGATGGTCATTGTACTCCTAATACCTTTTCCTTTTGACCATGAATGAGTTTTTTCACTTTTCTTTACCTCGGGAGATTGCATTTCGGGAGTTACAAGTCACAATGTTTTTAAGCCCCGATGCGCGAAGTCGCGATGTAACCTTGAAAGTTTACCTAGGTTACCGCTGATAGTAAAGTTCCTCAAAACCTTAGTTAATCATTGTCAGTATTTCGCGTCTCGACGTTTTCCCTCCCTAAAAGTCTCACCTTCACAACTCTGATAGGCGAAGTCGCGAGATGTCCGCACAAGTTACCCGGGTTAGTGTCAGGGGTGAGTAGTTTTTAACCATAGTTAAAGTTTGTCGGGATTTCATGACTCGTCATATGTTTCTCCCAAAAGCTATACTTTCGAAGCCTCGAATCACGAAGTTGTGATATTACTTAATTCTAATTTAATTAAACACTTAATCCGGTTTACCTTCTGACTTAACTAGATCACACCATCGTGATATCGGAATTTCGCAACTTGGCATATGATCCTCCCAGGAAATTTACCTTCGAAGTCCCGAGTCGCGAAGTCATGATTTTTAAATAAGCATGATTAATCAAACGCTAAATCTAGATTATGTTTTCTCTCAACTCGATTGCGTCATCGCAATCTCCAGTTTTAGAGGCTCGAAAGGTTAGAGTGAAAACTCTCGATACAGAGAACGCAGAAAGGTTGATTAAAGTTTAAAAAATCCTGATTAAATTAGCTAAGCCAACTTAATCAGTGTTTAATACAAGTAATAATAAGCATAGTCTATGACGTATTTTTAAATGTTCTTTGCGCCAACTGGTACCACGAACCGTCAAAATTTATGGCATTAATTAGAAATAGGGTGAAACGGCAAGTAAGGATATGGTTTTTATTGCTAAATCTGTCTCTAAATATGATTTGACTGTTCTGTCATAAGGACATCGAGATTCTAAATGATCGAAGATATAGATCTTTTTTTTCTTTATGTTCTATTCATAAAGCTCATTTCTCTCCCGCATAGATAAGCTTTTTCTCAACAAACTGATCTCTGTATGTACATGCATTTTTATTACAGGAGAGCTAAGTCACAATCTTCTGTCATGGCCCAGCGAAAAGCATCCGAGATAAGTGCTGATATTTTAGGACAAGGCTCTGATAATGTTTCGGATACTTCACCACGAAGCGTTAATTCTATACGAACCTGGTCATACATCTCTGAGGTTCTGCAATCCGATTTGGTGAACTGTTCGGATGATTCCAGTGACAACGAGAAAGACGACTTGACTACCAAATACAAGATCGTCGTCCAAACAGAGATGCACAAAGTGGCGTCTAGGCCACGTCTTCTGCCTTACTATGACATGATCCAATGGGCACTAGATCATGTAGATATCCCTACCAGAACCATCATCAGCGAGTAGAAGGTCACTGTTGGGACCTTTAGACCAGAAAACTTACAGGCAATGTACAAGTTACCACCCACGTCGAACTTCACATTCAATGCTGAGTTTCTAGAGGATTTTAAACAGAAGGAATGCGAGCAATACAGGAAAACCTTATCTGATTTGATCAAGGATTGGGTCTCACACCCCGCGAAGATCAGGGCAGATAGCAACGGAGTTTATTCCATATATTCTTTGGAACCACAGTTCAAATACATAGCAATGATGACCTGTAGATTGTATGGGAGGGAAGACACCACACATTTTTTCCTCCCATGGGTGCCTCTGATGCATACAGTCGCAGAAGGTTGTTCTTTCGACTGGGCCAAACTGTTGTCAGATAGTCTGACCAGTCGAATTACAGAATATCAGACACAGAGGGCAAGTGGGAGAGCCGCCTCATTTTTTATGTCTGTATACATCATGGACACCGTATGTTCCATGATGCCTTTTCCCTTAATGAGTTGGAGCTGGGCTCCATCAGATGTTGAGCCTATCCATGTCTATCATTCTAAGCTTTGGGAGGATAAGGCCTCAGATTTTATATATGAAATCTTCAATTAGGTAATGGTACTGATGCATGTCGCCATCTTCGGTAATCCACCGCCCAGTATCTCAAATAGCATCGTGGCCAATTTGAGTAGGGTGGTTGACTGGTACGTGGAGGAAGAATTTTCATACATCAGGGTTTTTGGCGCTTTTGTCCCTCCACGTGCTCTACCATTAATTATACCCGATAGGTTGACCTGTCACGAGATCGCCAGGCAAACCGTGATTGGTGTCATAAGTAAAGAGATGAAAGTATTTTCAAAGAAGGTATGACCACCTTTCCCAATTCATTTAAACACCTATTCTTTATTAGATTTTGGGCATGCAAAGGCTGAGGCAGCAGCCTTAGAAGATATAAAATTAGTCCACATTTAATTCAAGAAACACGACCCACACAAGGTCGTGAGTAATCACTTGGCTAGTTGTGGCCTTAAAAGATTTAAGCATGAGAATTCGCCTCATGATGATATTTTTCAAGGCACAAGATATTATGCCGAGGTTTTGGCTTGGATACAAGCCCTGTCACCCGAAGAGAGGGCCGATGTTTTCAAATTCCAAGAACATAGGCGGAGCTTCCTTCCCCCAGTATTATGGGGTGAGAATCCAATGACCGTAGAGGTGCAGCAAATAGAAGTCGAAGGCTCCAAAGATTTAGCACCCGGCCAAGAAGAACACCAAGATGAGAAAGAGAAAACTGGGGGCCCGAAATAGGAAGCTAAGACTTCCGATCCTCCAAGAAATCCAACTTCGGTCATTACTCTAGGGAAATCATCTAAACAGGTCAGCAATCCCATCATTTCTATTACTCCCCTACATTCGACAAAGGGAATCCGAGACATAGGTTGGATTTTTGGTGAAGAATTAACACCCATATCAGTGGAAGAGCTACCCCTGAATGAATTCTTCTTCGATAAGAAGAGAAAGGCTGTCATGAGACAAGAACTCTACCAAGAGGTAGGTACTGTATCTAAGAAATTTAAAATTATAACCAAAGGGAGAACTATGAAAAAAGAAGAATTTGCAACACAAATAGCAGGAACATTGGGGGATTTCGCTACGACAAACCAATATTCAATCGGGACCCTAAAGGATCAGTTGAAGAGAAAAAATCGTCTGATCAAGACATTAGAGGCTAAACTAGCTACAACAGAGGCTGCTGCCAAAGATCAGGCGAATGCAACTTTAGAGCAAGCTAGAATAGATGATCAAAAAGAAATCAAGCGGCTCAAAGCCAATCTCGAACAGACACAGCTGATGGCTCAGACAAGTCAAAGCTCAAAGCCAATCTCGAACAGACATAGCTGATGTCTCAGACAAGTCAGATACAGATAGGCCAGCAAGGAGAATTGATAAAGCAGCTTCAGGCCAAATTAGAGTTCGCTAAAAGACAGGTAATCGATATCGGGATATTTCAATCCCAAGCAATAGAAATCAAAAAAAGGTTATCGACAGCGCAACAAGGTTTTCTTGTTAAAGTAGAAACAATTCAAAGTAGTTGTCAACTCATTGATCAAGTATTGGAGAACCTCTCTCTCAGAGAAAGGGAAGTCAAAGCGGCTTGGGTTGCATTCCAGGAGGCTATTATAGCCACGCCGAGAAGGGAAATAAGAAGTAGTTCCGGTTTTCCCATCCCAGAGCAGACCAGGGGCAACATCTTGTTGAAAGAATGGGAGCGTAATATATCTTAAGGCAGACAACAAGTTAAGGAGATAAGGAAATCTTGTGAAGAAACTTTTGGTTTGTTAAATGGGATTTGGTTGGGTTCCGATGGTGAGAGTAGCATTGAGATACTGGGTCAGATCAATACAACCCAATATTTGCTAAATATCAAGGAAAATGAAGAAAGAGAATTAGCCGAAATATCAAAAACAACCCAGATGGACATAGTTCAAATAGATAAATGGTTAATTAAACCAAGTATACTATTATGTTCTATCAGCGCCAAAGACCAATAGGTGGAAGGAAAGTTGCCACTATTGGTGAAATATTGTTGTATTTTTTAGGCCAATAATCAAGCAGAACCTTCTAAGTTGATATCACAGTTGGTGGAGAAGTGCGTTATAAGCATGGAGCATGCCAAGAGGCAAGTTCCCGATACCAAATGGGGACAGAGATAAAGAAATGAAATGTTTAAACTCCTTTGATTGTAACTGAAAACCTCTGGAACAATTGAGATTACAGCATATAAAAATTTGTATAAATATACATTTTGTAGAAAGAAGAAAGGGGCTGGACCTTTTTGGTCGATTGTAACAGAGGCTATCTCCTTTTTGAGAATTAATACAAAGAAATCTGGAGAATCCTGATTCCGTCAAGACTATGTTATGAGTTTGTTCTCTTTGTTATTCATATTCAATTTTATTTCTCTTATATACATTTGATGAATGTTTCACTGCAATTTAGTAAAACTTCTACTATAGTGATTAAATTTTAGTCATCTATATCATTTACAGTTTTTCCTCTGTATCGGCTACCAGCAGGTACAAGACCTGTGAACCTTTTAGGTTGTCATATTTTATGCTTCGTCAGATCCCTTCTTAGCCTATTTTCTTCTTCTATTTACAGAGTGAGTTCTCCCTTGATAGGAGCCTTACTTTATAAACAGCTAAATGTTTTTCTCATATTTCACACACTATTTATTTCAAATATAACGCAATTACGGAAAAAGGCCTTTGGTTTGCATTTTGTCCTTAATATTAATTTCAAAGTTCTCTTTTATAAGATCAAATTGATACAGCATAAAAACTTTCAGATCTCTTTTAAATTTTTATGTTCCTCTATGACTGTCCCCATTGTAATACAACCTAATATCGAACCCGGTTTATCGAACCAAACCCATATCACTTTAAATCTCTTCGATAATATACTTAAAACAACCACCACCCGGGTAGAACTTGAACATTCATGGGCTGCAATTGAATGGGATATAAACATCCAGGAACAGTTGGAAGCCAGATAACGACAACCTGGAAATCAACCCTAGCTTCCTTTCCTGAAGGTTGACTCTCCTCCCTTTTTACACCTTACTCACTTTCAGATGCCTAGACACTATACTTTTTAAAGCCTTAAGTACAGACTCTGGAACAACAGGGGGCACACACTTCTCAAGGACCTTGGAATCCATGGCAGGGATCAGGTCCCTCATTAGGGATGTCAATCGGGGGAAAACCCTTCCATAGCCAATGGAACCCCAGGCAAGGCTCAGGACCTATGGCCATCGGATCGGAAGGGGCCAACCCTTTCCAGAATCCTTGGAATACAATGCAAGCCCAACCCTCCACATCCTACTACGGGAGTCAGTCGATGACGTCTCAACAAGTGAAGAATCTGTATGTTGGACATAGCCATGGTTTTTACCAGAACCCTGGCCAGCAACCTAACTTTTCCTGGCAACCTGGTGCCAGCCAAACTCCAGGCTCCTTTTTTCCTGGTTATAACCAACAACCTAAACTACCGTTTCTGGCAACTTTTCATTTGCCAGACTTGTCAAGATTATTGAATGACCCAATCTGTCATGATCCACGTTGGCCTGGTATGCCAACCAAGTTTCCCTCAGACATCCCAAAGTTCAAGGGAAAGACTAATGAAGATCCAGGTGATCATGTGACTACCTTCCAGTTATGGTTCTCATCCAACTCATTGAGAGACGACTCCATCCAGTTGTGCTTGTTTCAACACACTCTCATCGGGAGTGTTGTGAAATGGTACATCGAGCTCGACCGCTCAAGATGCTCTATGTTTGGAGAATTGACAATGGTTTTCTTAAACCATTTTCAATTACCTGTGAGATACAACACTGACACAAAATTGCTAGCCAACTTTGAGCATACAAAGGCAGACCATATCTCTAATCATATATGAGAATGGAGACGCCGAAAGAGCTTGATAAAAGTACCACTCCCACCAGCATTTTTTCTAGAGTGGTTCCTCAAGTCTTTGGTCCCATAGTTATCCAAAGAGGTAGCAACGTCGGGGGTATTTTAAGAAGAAGAAGTGATAATGAGAGCTCAACAGCTAGAGCTGATTTACTCTAAGTCTGGTTTACTTTACGAAATTTTGCTAGACGCACCGCGGTTGATACTTGACAAGACTAGACAGAGATATGGACCACATGCCGATGCTATTAGCAAACGAAGCCCATTGATCAGCTGTCAAATCAATTGGAGCAATTGTCAATACACAGCTAGCGTCTAGCCAGAACACTGGTTCGGCTACTCCCCCTACCTAAACGATGGATGTACACAGTGTGCAATCGAAAAATCTGAAGGCCACCCAGCAGCCTGACGGAAAGAAGAAACAATGAAAGAAGGGTAACAGGGACAAGAAACCCACCAATAATGTTGGTGGGGGAAACACATAGAATAATAATTCAAAGTATCTGTGTAACCTTTGCACGAAAGACCATCCGACTCACCTATGCCCTCGGCTCAGAGAGGCCCAAACATTTTTGGCGCAACAACATCCTGTTGTGTTAACAAACCCATTTCCACATGGGCAAAATTTAACTCAAGCCTCTTCAAACGCGGATGGGGGAAGTCAGCGACCCCCTTCATTGTCTAGTAATCCCTCGACCTCGAATGTTTATATGTTGAAAGGTGATGCTCATATAGCAACTAGGGCACATGATTATGGAATGACAAGTAATTTCGAGAAGGGTAAAAAAGATGAAAACCTATATGTTCCTCTCCAGGTTGAGAAGACATTGGGTGAAACAATGACGTGCATCCCCAAAGGTGCGTTCAAGAAATCTTCCCACAATCCAAATGCAAGGGCCGCCCAAAACTACTCTATGGTGGAGGAATTGTCACAAACCCCTTGTGTAATGTCTGCTTTGGAGGTCCTCCAGAGCTGCCCTTCCTATAGAAAGGCTCAGTTAGCTTCCTTAGGATCCATTGAGACCTATAATTCTAGAATGATCACATTCAATACGACTGACTTAAAACCTCGTCTCCCCTACCGCGTGGAATTTTAGATAGTAGTGGCTTATACCATGAAAAATTTTACCCAAAATATTTTCTGCACATTGGTGGATGAGCGCGCCTCGACATGCGTGATGTCATTGGCGTGTTGGAATGCCATTGGCCAACCCGTTTTGTCTCTGTCACCTACTCTTCTTACAGCTTTCAACGATCGTTCATTCCGACCACATGGAATCATCCCTTCCTTCCCCGTACAGTTAGGAAGGAAGACCGTGTGTGTCAAGGTTGAAGTGGTCACCTCTTGAATACAACCTTATGTTAGGAAGGAGTTGGACCTATGTTATTCATGCATTGGTCACGACAGTTTTCTGGGTCTTGTTGTTTCCACACGAGGGTCAGATTGTGTCCATTGATCAGTTGTCTTTCTCCCGTTCTGACCCTTCATCGGGGGCATCCACGGTCCCGATGATTGATAACCCTTATCCCGAAGCCGTCAACATAGGGGTTGGTTTGTGCCCACCTTTGATGGGTACTTTCGATTACCCACCTCCAACCGATGATTTCAAGTACATATCGGTTGTCCTCGACCAACCAAGGGCCAAAATTTTTCAAGTCTCGTCGTTTCGCACGACTTACTTTAACGATATGTGGACTCTTCCTTCCCCATCAACCATGATGGAAGGGACAAGGCACCATGGCATGGCCATGCCCTTGTCAGCAGCAGAATTTGTGTACTCTATAGTCCAGCAAGCTTCCGCCGACCCCAATCTAACTCCCGCACAGGAGTTAGATCCAGTTCTCAAGCCTATTTGGGCTCAAGGTTCCCTCACCGATACTGATTCTTTAGACTTAGTCTTTCCCTCAGACGAGGTGATTATCGAGGCAATGATTGGTCCGAACAGACCCTGGGACGATCTCCATCACATATCTTATTTTCTCCCAGAGTTAAGAAGAATTGAAGCAGGTGAATTCACTTTGACTATGACTAGAGATAGGTCTTTCCCTATCAATCCTTTGGCTACGCACACAGTTTATGTTGAAAGTAATATGGAAACCATCGCTAAAACGATACCTATTTATATATCCATAACTCCTAGCATCATGGAGAATGTCTTCGTCAGAGCAGAATTCTCCCCCGAGGAGATTCGAATTTACAGGGATTTATTTAAAGAATTTCGTGACGTTTTTGCCTAGTATTACGAGGAAATGCCAAGCATTGATCCAAGAATTGTTGAACACGAAATCATGACATATCCTGACACTAAGCCGGTCCAGCAAAATCTTTGTCCAGTTAATCCTAAGAAAGCAGTAGCTATTAAGGCTGAAGTAGAGAAACTACTCAAAGTTGGTTTCATCTACCCGGTCCAATTTACTCAATGGGTGTCAAATCTCATTCCAGTCAACAAAAAATAGGGTATGATTCACATATGTATGAACTTATGTGATTTGAACAAGGCCTGTCCAAAGGATAATTTCCCCACTCCATTTATTGACCAGATCGTCGAAGAATGCACAAGCTACGAGGTCTTTTCTTTCATGGATGGTTTTTCGGGATACAATCAGGTAGAGATCAAACCCGAAGACCAACACAAAACCACTTTCATTTGTATGTGGGGTACATTCGCTTATCAGAAGATGCCTTTTGGTCTGAAAAATGTTGGAGCTACTTTTCAGTGGGCCACGTCTTTTGCTTTCCACGATCCCAAACACATAGTCAAAGCTTATCTTGATGATTTAGCATCACGATCTCGTAAGAGAACTAATCATCCCACACACCTCTGAATTATCTTTGAGCGATGACGCTACTACCGGATTCACTTGAATCCAAAAAAATTTAATTTTTGTGTGACGTCGGGTCGTCTGCTAGGCTTCATAGTTTTTACAACAGGGATCATGGTCGATCCTCTAAAGGTTGAGGTGATAGTTCAGTTACCTCACCCGTTCATGGTCCCTCGGCTTCTGAGTTTACAGGGAAAAGAAAACTTTTTACGGTGTTTCATCGCAAACTATGTCGGATCACAAAGGGTTTCATGTGTTTACTGAAGAAGGACGTTCCTTTTCATTGAGACGAAGCTGCTCAATTCTCTTTCGAAGCGTTGAAATGCGCCCTCATGTCTGCCCCTCTGCTTCGGCCACCCAATTATAATAAAGATTTCTTATTGTACTTGTTCATTGCGGAGTCGACCATCGGTATGGTCTTGGTTCAGGAGGATGATTTTCTTGAAGAACACGTGATTCATTACCTGAGATGAGGCCTAGTTGGACCAGAACTCAATTGTTCCCATGTTGACAAACTTATGTTGGCAATAGTTCATGCCGTCCAATGGTTCTGTCATTATATCTTGCTTCGCAAGAGCACCGTCATTGTCGTTGTGAATCCATTTCAATACGTGTAATCGGTAGAAAGATCAGTAGATAGATAGTTATCCTCCAGGAATTTGACTTGGATTTTGTTTCGGCAAAATCCAAAAAGTCGTTGGTCTTTGCAGAACTCATCTTGGAACTTCCGATCTAGTCAGGTGATGTTATACCTGAAGAGTCACCTATTAAAGGAGACATGTTTTTTATCGCATCTTCGGACCCCTGGTATGGAGATATACTAGTCTATCTCCAGACTTTGAAGTGCCCTACTTCTACTTCTCGTGATTAGTGTTGACGTATATGCCATCAGGCAAAAAACTATCTCATACTCGAGGACACTTTGTATCATCAAGGTGTAGATTGTATCCTTCGTCGGTGTTTCACTCATGAAGAAGAAAAAATTGTGCTAAACGATTGCCACACTAGAAGATTCTATGAGTCGGTTACTTTTGGCTGACATTAATCAAAGATTGTGTTGAATCAGTCAAGAAGTTCCACCTGTGTCAAATCTTCTCTCAGAAGATGAGGGCACACCTCACTCCCATGTTTCCCTTCATCACAGTTGGTCTCTTTACCAAGTGGGGGATTGATTACACTACATGCAACCCCCCTTCAGCAAGGGGGCACCGTTATATCATCATAGAAATAGACTACTTCACGAAGTGGGTTGAGGCTATGCCAACATTTAAAGATGATGGCAAGATAGAAGTTCTCTTTTTGTTTAACCAAATTATAGCAAGGTTCAGTGTCCCAAGGAAGATTGTCACTCACCATGGAAGTCACTTTCAGAATAAAATGATGTCTGAGTTAACATCAAATCTTGGGTTGAGACAGGAACATTCGTCACCCTACTACCCACAAGAGAATGGTCAGGTGGAAGCTGTGAATAAGTCTCTTAATACTATTCTGCAACAAACGATCAATTCAGCCAAGTCAAATTGGCATTTGATGTTGTACTCAGCATTATGGGCCTACCAAACATCTGTTAAGACTGCAACCGGTTTCTCACCTTTTCAACTCGTTTACGGGCTGGAAGCAGTCTTTCCTGTAGAGTTCCATATCCCATCTCTAATAGTTATTTCCAGACACTTCACCGCTTGAAGAGCGTTTATTATATCTTGAGCAGCTCGATGAGCAGCATCGGGGCACAACCTTAGTTAACAAGGCTCACAAACAAAAATTCAAGTGTCGGTATGATCAGTCTAATTGTCCTTGGATTTTTTTCAAAGGAGACCTTGTCCTAGCCTATGACCAAGATAAGGATCCCTTGGGGGCAGGCAAGTTCAAACCCATGTGGTTTGGACCTTTCATCGTGAAGGAGGTTCTAAAGAAGGGTGCTTATCGTCTAGTGGACTTTGAGGGAAATGATTTAGAGGAGCCTAGAAATGGGTTCTACCTCAAGAAGTATTACTCGTAGGTGGGTCTCCTTGGGTGACTTCTTGTACATATGAATATTTTTTATACAGTTATTTTTGTCTTTTTGTTTTATGGATGTGTCATTTTTTATGTCATCTTTTTCACTGTGGCAGATGTCAAGTGAATCAGAGGTGTTCGTTGGGTTTGCGGACGGTGCTAGCCAGCACACTCAGAGGCTTTCTTCCGCATCTTGGGTGATTTTCACACCTCAGGGCCAGTTGCTATCTTCAGGAGGTATCTATTTAGGTGACGCCACAAACAATGTTTCTGAATGCAACGCAGTTTTAGAGTTTCTTTGTGACACTTTGTTGCATAGTATCTCTCACCTCTGGGTCTACTTAGATGCTCAGCTGGTTGTGTCCCAGTTAAATGGGGTTTATCGTGTTTACGATCCTACTCTACACTGATGGTTCCTTAGGGTACGTCTCTTAGAACGAAGCTTTGATTACATTACATATATCCATGTTGCTAGGAGATTGAATCAAATCACAGATACTCTAGCTAATCATGTATTCGATTGGCATATTGCACACTATAATAAAAAGCACACACACGCACATGTAAAAACATTTGTAAATAAATGTAATCCATAAGACATGAAAATATGTAAATACACACATATATATATCGAAAGTATCAGAGTACATAGGTGGGCGCAAGCGCCTCAAAAATATATGTCCAGTAAAATTCATGGGGCTTATGCCCTAAAAAATATACAAAAGGTGCCCTCGGCACATAAGTAGTCCAGCCTAGCTAAGGGCGGGGCATGTTGGCACTGTCGTAGTGAACAACGACATTTGCCAAACGTCGGAAGAGTTGGACCCAGGTCCGTGGTACCCCAACTAAGTGAGGTTGCATTAATGGTGGGAGATCCTTGATCTCTTCCATAGGGACTGTACGAGTGAGCGCGGTGAGGTTCCTCTCCACCCGTCTCAATACTCTCTCAGGCTCTCCATATGGAGGTCCCCCTACTATTGTTGTTGGTCTGGAGGCTACGGCTAGTCTTGCCTCTGGTCGAGGACGTCGCCTAGTCCTCAAGAAGTCTGCTAGACGCACTGGTCCCACATCTTTACATAACAGATACATAGCTGGCAGATACTTTGGTACACGTAAAAAATGATATATATAAAAATAAATACAAATTAAATAACTTTAAAAAACAAATGTACCTATCTCTCCTCGATCACCTCCGGGAGGTATGAGCATGTTCGGATCCCTAAAAACGTTGATCCCGGCATAGGGGTAGTCCTCTATTATCAGAATCTGTTGTGCCCACCAGTCAAAAAAATTATCATCGAAGGCCTCTATGGTCCTTCTGCCCCCCTGTCGTGGTAGAAATGCCCCCCATCTACATAATGTTGGGAGGGAGGCCTCATGCCCCCGCACTATCTCTCATGGACTAAGACTGGGTACCCTCTCAAAGAAAAAAGAGCACAAAATGTTCATGAACCTGAAGTTTTTGTTTTCTCTCCTGCGACACTCGGTGAGTTGTCTCTTCATGCAGTCTAGCATGGTTGTACTCCCATAAAAAATATGTGCATTTAAGCACTGCACTACACAATGCATGTGCACCCGAGAGGCCTGATCTAAATCCATGGATCCATTAATCCACCCAATGAGTAGAACTATCACTTTTAGTGATAGATTTTTTATCTTGTTAATCGACACTTGAGAACCTACTTTCTCAGTACCAGCCCCACAATGGAGTCCAATCAACTCCTCAATGTTGTGAGGCCCAGGGGGGAAAGTACGTAAGTTGACTGGATCACCTCTCCTCAAGAGACCAGTTAGGAAGTAAATGTCTTCAGTCATTGGAGTCAATGACTGCCCCTTGATCATAAATGCCTTAGCATCAAGATGTCAGTAATCTACCAAGGCGTTCAACAGCCTGGGTTGTGCCCTCATAAATGGACATCGGAAGAACTTACACAAAATGCATTGTCTCAATGTGGCCATAGCTGCGGGGTCCTCATCGACCAAAATATTCATGTCCTCATGCTCCCTCTCTCTCCAGTGGACATACATCCTGCAAAATGACAAGTTCATGGAGCATTAAATCTTGCATTTTTAAAAAGTTTCCACATCTTTGAGGGTGTACGCGGGTTGTATTGGACACGGTTGCGTATGCACATGGGTAGACTATCTTCTGCCCATGGGCATCCACGGGTTGTCCTTTGACATCCCGCATACACGTAGGGCCAACCTTTTTTAGAGGTGCATGCCCCCCTAAAAACCAAATTGAAAGAAAAAAGAAAGTATCGAAATGCAAGAGGACCTAGTTTGTACTTACTTGCTCTGAGCAAAAGTTTGTTTCATCCTTTGAATCTCCTAGAATCAACTCTTTAGAAAGGGTTTTTTTTTACTTCTTGGTCAATTCTCAATTTACAATGGTGATAATGAGTTGCCAGCTTCTATTTGTAGAATTTTTGGCCCCTTTTTGCCATTTTTTGGACCCTTTTGTCGTTTTTTTTGGCTTGGAAATCATTTAGCGTGGTTCTTGAGTTTATTACGAGATGTTATGATACACTTCACTTTTGGTCTTGGGAAAATTTTTGAAAGTTGGGTCATTTTTAAAGGTCCTCTAGTGAAAAGTCATTTTTCCAACTTTTTGCATCTAAGTTAGGATTCCACCTCTACTTTCTGCATCTCGTTGTATTTTTCGCTTTACCATAGGATCGATCCCACTAAGTTGCGACATGGAACCATCATTATTTCTTTATAGTATCATAATTTAGTGGTATATCTTGCCTCTACATGGATGCCCTAGTTAGATCCTCATTATTTTTGGCATCCATGTCGTTGTTAATGACCTTAGGCTCGGGAGTCCTTCTTAGTCTTGTCCTGATTATGAGTTTGAGCCTCATTTTCATGATTCATCGTCACTCTTGACCTCACCCTTGGGACTCCCAAACAATGATGAGTCTTCTTTAATTCCTTTTCAGACTCTTTAAACATGAAAAGATTGTCGAGCGATCATGTTTCCCTTCACACTCGCCAAACTAAAAATTGAAGGCACATCTGTCTAGTGGTAGTTTACCCCTTTTTCAGTCTGGATGGTCAATTGTACGAACAAAGGTATACTCTAGGAAATTTAGTTCACTAGAAGAGTATTCTCAGGTATAATTTTAACCCTTTTTCGGGCCTAAGGGACTAAATTTACGAAAAAGGAACCCCCACGGAATCCATAGTTAAGCTCTTTTCAGACTCCCTAAAATTGAAAATATGGTCAAGTGACCTTGTTTCTTCACACTCGTTAAACTGGTCCAAAAGAACATCCCTTACGGAGTCCATAGTTAATCTCTTTTCAGACTCCTTAAAAGTGAAAAGATCGTCGAGTGACCTTGTTTCTTCACACTCGTTAATTGGTTCAAAAAAACATCTATTGGCATGCGTTTACCCCTTTTTCGGCCTATAGATTAAGGAGGGAAAAGGTACACCTCAGGAGATTCATCTCATTGGGACAGTTCTCCTCAGTAAATTTCACTTTTTCGAGCTAGGGAGACTTAATCTAGAAAAAGGCAGTGAGTCCATAGTTAAGCTCTTTTCAGACTCCTTAAAATTGAAAATATTGTCGAGTGATCTTGTCTTTGCCACACTCATTAAAATTGTTTTGAATAGACATATTTTTAGTGATAGTTTACCCCTTTTTCGAACCAACTAGACTACCTTTGAAAAAGTTACCCCAGTGGAGTCTTCTTTTATGCTTTTTCAAACTCTCTAAAAATGAAAAACCATCGAGCTTACCTTCTCTAGGCTCGTTAAAATTACATTGAAGGGCATTATCATTGTGTCATGTTAATCACATTTTCATCTCTACATCTTTGGCCTAATGTCGGCCCCATGTTTCTCTCAACTGAACCATCTGAAGCACGTCTTATACGCAATCCTTGTAGCACTTTGCCTTTGCGTCTTGACACCTTGACCCATGGAGGAATTTTTCGAGTGTCCTTTTCCTGCATATGTCTCCTTGATTTGAGCATCAATGTGTTCCTTGCGCTTGGAACTAGTATCTTTGCGACACTTGTTCCTCCTTTGTAACGTAGCATTCTTTTATTCTTTTTCAAGATTTCCAAAATTATTGAAAAAGACAAAAAAATCAAATATACCCCAAAAAGAGGAAGGGAAAAGTATTTTCTTTTGTTGGTAGCACAATGAGTCGCCCTTGGACAAAGCACATCCTTTAGTTTGTTCGTCAATCTCTGGGAATTAATATGACCTTATGAAGTTGTTCTCGTTACATAGAGTTGTGTCCTACTCCGTTTGGTTATTCTTCCAAACATATGGAGAGTTTGCATTGCCTCCTCCATCGTGAACTTATGTCAGTACCATGCTACCTGAGTCTCATCATTCATTGTGTTATTTTCCAAGGAAAATTTTACCCAACTTGAGTCGGCCCTTCTGCAGTTTCTCTTTTAACCTCATGCCCTACCATCCCGAAAGTCCAATCAAGTCTTTGATCGAAATCACTGAAGTTCTTTGCTTGATCATCGAGATCCTATTGTTTGTTCCCTGACAAACCGTCGAAGACCTCTTGGTAGTGAATTTGTACACTCACATTACACTCCTACCCAAGTTTTGAAGAACTTGAAGTTGTTGCTCAAGATCTGAAGGCTTCATCTCTAGCCATCGAGCATCATTAGCCTCTTGAAGATGGATACTAAATATGTATATCTTTCAATTTTGAGATGTAGATCCACTATGTATTGCTCATGACTACACTTTATATAGTTATATGACATGGATCTGTAGTGTATTTGATTGGAAACCATGATTTTATTTCATTCCGAGCATGGGTATGCCCGCCTCGGTGAGACAAATTATTATTTTGTAGATGGCACCTCCCGAACTTTGGTCCCTGAGCTCACTCGCTTTGTATGTTGGTGAAGAATGGTAATGTATTTCGGCCATCAAATTCTCTTCTGACCTCACACATTAGGGGACATCTATTATAACCTAAATTTCACCATACATGCATACCTGGCATCAGACCATCTTACTTGTTATTTTTGCCAAAGCCATCACTGAATAGCTCTTCTAAAAAAACATATTTTTGAAGATGTATGTGCCTTGAACCACTATTGTCTACATACATACACTTGTTTCACCTCTAAATATCACGTACGTATGCTATTTGCACCATTACATCCTGTGTATTCTCACAAAAATTTCAAAAAATAAAAAGTTGCAAAGGGATACGGGCTTTTGGGTAGTTTCCTATCCATTTGACCGCCCATAGTCGATCACCTAACCAAATAGCTATATTTTTGGCATATAAAAGAAGGTGTTGGGGTCCCATTCCTACAAGAAGCATGAGAGCAAAGAAACTCTGCCCATTTCAGTATTCCACCCTTGCCCTAATTATTTGCATCCACATTGTGAATTTGAGCCAGAATTCCTTATTCCAACCTTTTTTCCTCCATTGCAAACCCTTGCCATTTCCCTAGAGAGAACTGAAGAGGAGAAAGATACGTGGAAGCAATTAGATCTTGGTGAAGAGGATCACAGGACCGAGCTCGAGGAGCAGTAGCCGGTCTCATATTGTAAGTAAATCTGACAGATTAATATAAAGAAATACTTTTTTCGTCCCACCAAATGATGTCTTCAATCTTTATGATTTATTTATATTTTTTTTATGATATCTAACCCACTAATTAATATATAGAATGCATGCTCGTAGTTTCTTGTTTGTCTTTTGGTGAATGAAGGTTGGAATTGGGAGGAGATCTGAAATCGGGAAACAATGGAGCGCAAATGGATCAACATCGGACGCGAGGTTTAAGGTAAGCCTACCGGATCCCTATACTTTGCATTTTGTGTATGATTGTGGGGTACTGTTGGGATAGTAGTTAAAAGTAGGAGACTTTAGATGGTTAGCTCTGCCTACACTTTAGAACCCTAGTGTAGTCCGTAGGGGGTTTTCCCACTATAGTAGAATTGGCAACCATATTGGGGAGCCTCTAGGGTTTTTAGGGGATATTTTTTGGGTGATTTAATTGGTTCAACTGCCTTTTTTGAGTTTTAGTAAGTGTCTAAGTCTTTAAGGGATTATGGTCTTCCATACTAGTACTCCCTGCCTTATCAATTTGACTGTGGTTTTCCATTTTTAGAAATTTACAGAGGTGTATGCAACATGTAGTGGGTATGCACGCGTACATACGCGCCCTACCTTTGGACAACTCGCATCCATATGCAGGCTACTGAAGTGTCAGTAGCGTGCTTGTGTTGAGAAAATATTTTTTAAAGAAGAGACTGTCAACCTCTTCCCTGACAGAAGTCATACTTCTCAGGGGTTTTCTTTTTCTAGTCCTGGTCTCTGTTATAGAAATTTATAGCTTAGGTATGACCTCATTTTATCTTTTCTTTATTAAATATTTCTTGTGTAGTCCATAGGGGGTTTTCCCACTATAGCATTGAGGTGGAACGTTGAGGGAAAATTTGTGCCTTTAGCTATTGAATATCACTCTCAAGAGGATCCAACCTTTTGGACAGTGTTTCCAAACCTGCCTCGAAGTCTCAGAAGTTGGTATCCATCCTTTGAGCTAGAAAATCCATGGCATTTTTAAATTCACAAAAATTATTTGATAACTGTTGCAGAGCCAAACTGTTCGCCTGGGTGAATTCTTTGTGACGATGTAAGATTTTCTTTAAATTTCTCCAATATGGCTCAATATTGGACACATGAAGCCACAAACTAAAAAGTATCCAAACCCCAATGTTATCACTACAGAGGTCTAAATTTACAATGAAATATAGGACGCAAAGCAAGAAATTTACTTTTAGGACATAAAGGAGTGCAGAAAACGAGGCATTCACTATTATATTCAAGAATTAACATGCGAATATCCAAAGGAGATATGAGACATTCGATTTGACACTTTGCAACAACGGATAAAGTCACCTTTGATACTAGACTCATCCAAAGATGAAAAGACGCAGAGCAGAGAAAACCAAGGAGCATATAGCACATAGAAGAAACCACCCTAAAAAATAAAGGAAAGATTTCTCGAAAAATATAGAATTGAAGTCAAAGTTGAGGACATTCCAATGCTTATAAGCCCAAACAAATTCAATTCAAAGTTAATACTGACACATTTGGTGTGTAATCCCATATGTGTGAAGGGAGGAGCACTGCTTCCAAGAACTTGCATCATGAGTTGACAGATCATGCCAAATCGAGGGGACTATGGGATGAGGAGGATCCCCCTTTACAATTTATTTCCATAATTCCTTGATCAAGACTTGAACCTAGATCATCCCATCAAACAATTGTGGGATTTAAGTCCCTTTTTATATGAAAAATTTTTAAATTTTTGAACTTGTCTCAAATGGAAAGGATACGATGAATTATACCCTTTAATTGATTGTTCTCGATTGGTTTCCTTTTAACAATAGCGTGCATAATCATCATAGAATCTCTGAAGGATACAATTTTGGAGATATTGTGTTCTATTGCAATGTTCAAGCCTATGTATAAAGAATAGGATTCAGTGATGTTGTTGGAGGAATCCCCAAGACCCCATGCATAATTTCCTATGTTGATTCATCTGATATCAAGGAGACTCCCACATGCGCCTGCCACCCCATGATTATTACATGAAGCACCATCAAAGAAAATTGAATGGGTCCCTTGCTTTATCAACCAATTTTTGAAATCCTTTATTGATTTCCTAGTGATTGATCTGGGATCTTTTCATCGTGACTTATAAAGAATTGCATTAAATGAGCATAAATTAAAGTGCACCATTAAAGAAGGGAAAACTCAAAAATGAAGAGACATAAGCATCAGATATGAACACAAAAACTTGATAACAGAGTTTGTCCCTGGTGGACTACGTCTCTGGGTCCTTCTCTCAAATGGGTAGGCTCTTTCATTAACTTAGCAAAAGAATTTGGAAAAATACAAAAGTATACCTCATTCTGGAATCAAGCTGTAGAAATAATGCTCAGATCAGAAAACAGACATCACCATTGAATCTGTGGTGTCAAATTGCCCAAAAATGATTATCTCCACACCTCGATCTGACTCTCACACTCCCGAGCCCAAGAAGAATTATCTCTCAGTTTTTTTTCCCTCTGCAACCTGCAATAATGACAATCCTTTTCCTCATAAACCGTTCCCACAGTCGTACAGTCTGTGCCCCCCCCTCTTCTGGTTGGGAGAAAACCTGGCTTAAATAGTAAATGGGTGGACGGAGTTACCAATGGGTTCATTAGGCGAATTAGTTTTTGGCACTAAAATTAAAGTGTTATATGTGGGAGAGGTCACGGGTTCAAACCCGTGGGCCTCCCATTTTGTCTCTTTGTTATAATCCCCGCTACATTTGGATGGTAGGATTCTAGATGTGGTGGTTATGCTAGATATGGCGGGACCTCCCCATATTTGGCGGGGTTATGTTTTATATATTTTTTTGAATTGTCGAGCACGGGCCCTCATTGGGATTTTCGAGGGTGCCACATGGTGCCCTCTGATTGGGACATGTGGCATCCACTGATTGGCCCACCTGGTTGTTGATGTCACCTCCATGTAAACTTTGTACTGGACATGTGGTGAATCCTAGGTGGGGCCACATGGCGTCACCTGGGGTTACCACATGGCACTTTTATACTGGTCCACATGGAGCCCTGAAAAGCCTATTGGAGGGTGACACATGGCAGCCTTTGGTGCTGCCATGTGGCATGTTGACGTCATCCTACCATGTCATATATTGATGTCATGTTGATGTCAGCAGTATGGATGATAATGTGGACCTTGTTGACTTACCTTGTTTGATCGTGAATATATTTCAATCCATAACTTCATTTGACGATATGTTTGTGTCGTTAGAAATCTTGCAATGCGCTCTTCATGATCAATGCGCTCTTCAAGGATCCATTCTGAGCATTTTGAGTTGCCTCTGTGAGTTTTGAGTTGTTCTTATCCTTCTTTGGATCCTTTTTGGATCATGCCTTCCCACTAAGAGATTTTTGGACCACCAAAAGATTTCATCAATCAACAGGTAAGTGAGGGAAGAGTTCCCTCACTTTGTCCTTCTCAATCCACTTTGCCTTGCTTGGATGTGTGCCTTTTAAGCCTACTCAAATTTAATCGAAATGACCCCTGCGTGAACTCCTCATTCTCCTATCCAGGATGATATCTTCCTGTAGCTCATCTAAGTACTCAAGTGAAAACTCATCAACTGAAGCTATTAAAACTTCCTTATCTTGATCCATGATCATCGGAGGCTAAAAAAGTTTCAAGTTCTCAACGTTCACAACTGAGTAAATCTGCATGTAAGGTGGAAGATCCAGACGAAAAGCATTGGTACCACTTTTCTTCAAGATAGTGAAAGGTCCATAACGAATGGGCTTGAGTTTCTTTCCTTCACCCTTCAATGTATCTTTTTTTATTTGAAGCCATACCCGGTCTCTAACCTGGAACTGATGATCAACCGTGTGCTTGTCATGCCGAGATTTATATTGTGCCTGACTTTTCTCTAATTGTTCCTTGACTGCCTGGTGTATCTGTTGGATCCTCTGGATGAACTTGCGGGCTCTCTCCTCTGTTCATTCTTCATTCACATCGGCATCTCTCTCGTACATCAAGTCCAAAGTAACCTTTGGTAGGTACCCAAAACATGTCTCAAAAGGTGAACTCTGAGTGGATGAATGTAAAGCTCGATTGTATGCATGTTGTACATAGGGTATTTGTTCATCCCATAACTTGGGATACTTGATGCAGTAGCCTCAAAGAAAAAGAACCATTGTTCGGTTTACCACCTTTGTCTGTTCGTCGGTCTATGGATGGAAAGCAGTGTTCCTCTTCAATTTGGTGTCCATCATTCTCCACAAGCTAATTCAAAAGTCCCCAAGGAAATATAGTATCTTGATCCGAGATGATGGATGTGGGTAATCCAAAGTGAACCCAAACATGTTGAAAGAAGAGATTAGCAATTTGCTCAGCAGTGATATGATTTTTACATGGCATCAAGATACACATCTTGTTGAACATATCCACTACAACATACAAATAATCATGACCCCCTTTGGTCATTGGTAAACCCCCTACAAAATCCATGGAGACACTTTCCCATGGATGGGATGGAACATGAAGTGGTGAGTATAGCCCCAGTTTTCTATTAGTGGGCTTACAAGTAGAACACATAACACACCCCTTTACATATTTAGTTACAGTTTCTTTCATTTGAGGCCAGTAATAAAACACATTCCAATGATCCATATTTTTTCCTACCCCAAAATACCCAGACACAAGAGAAGTGTGAGTTTCACGTATTACATGGACTCATTCACTTGTAGGAATACATAGCTTTCCAAGATGATAGAGTAGTTTTCCCTGCAGACAATAGTTCTCTACCTGTGCACCAAGGGTTAGCTTCGCATATACTTCTTTAAAATCTTCATCAATGGCATATTGTTCTACATAGCTATCATGAGATAAATAAGTATTCTTAAAAACAATAGAAGCAACAATAGGAGGTCTAGAAAGCATATCAACTACCTTGTTACTTGCACCCTTTTTGTATTTGATTACCAAGTGAAATTGTTGTAGAAAACCCATCCACATGTAGTGTCGATATTGTTGCAATTTGGTATATGCTTGAAGATACTATAAGGGCTGGTGATCTGTATGTATGATTGTTTCCTTCCCTAACAATTAGTGTTTCCATTTATTTATGCTCTGGACTAATGCATACAACTCTTTATCATATGTAGGATAGTTAACAAGATCTTGGTTAAAAGTTTCAAAGTGGTAACAGATAGGCTTATGATATTGCATCAATACTACACCCATGGCGTATCTTCTAGCATCTGTCTCGATCTCAAAAGATTGTTGAAGTTTCGACAGTGATAATATTGGTGTGGTACTGATCTTCTCCTTCAAAATGTTGAAATCTATTTGTTTCTTTCCTTCCCACTGAAAAGTTCTCTTCACACTGGTTAAGGCATGCAAAGGAGCTGCTATAAAGGAGACGTTGGGAGTGAATCGCCTCCAATACTGGACTGCACCTAAGAAGTTTCGTACTTCAATTACACTTTTTGTCTTAGGTCATTTTACAATTACATCAATTTTGGAAGTATCAATTTTCAATTGTCCTCCTCCTACAATATGACCTAAGTACACAAGTGCGGTCTTGCCAAATTCACATTTAGACAGTTTTACATACATCTTTTCCCTTTGCAAAGTATCCAATACTTGCTTTACATGCCTCACATGCTCATCCCAATTCCTGCTAAAAAAAAGAACGTCGTCTAAATATACAATCACAAAGTCATCTAGGAAAGGCCTGAATACATCATTCATCACACGCATGAAAGTTTTCGGGGCATTACAAAGCCCAAATGGCATAACTAACCACTCAAATAATCATTGTTTGGTTTTAAAGGTAGTTTTCCATGCATCTTGTTCTCCGAATCTGATTTGATGATATACACTACGCAAATCCAACTTAGTGAAATAAACAACATTCTTCAATTGATCAAGTAAATCATCTATGTGAGGAAGAGGATATCGATTTTTCACTGTGATTTTATTTAAAGCCTGGTAATCGACACACATTCGCCATGTTCCATCCTTCTTTGGAACCATCACAATCGTAGAACCACAAGGAGACGAATTGGTCTCAATGACCCCTTGATCTAATAAGACTTGTACCTACTTCTCGATCTTTGTCATCTCCACAACTGACATCCTATACATGCCCACATTAGGAAGAGGAGAATCATGTTGAAGATGTATCTCATGTTGGATTTCCTTCTTAGGAGGTAATCCATCAAGTTCCTGAAAAATATCATCATACTTAGAAACAATATCAATTAATTCCTTTTTATGAGATGGATCACACCCTTGGAAATCGTCGAATGTCCTGACATATTTCTCTCTGATGACCATGAGTGCATATCTCTTATTAGTATTTATGAGTCTTTTCATTTTCCCTACACTAACAAGTGTTGTATTTACCCTCATGCTCTGAGATCTAACAATATATTCTATTCCCCCAACACTATGCCACAGATATCAAGTGGTACAACATCCAAATCCACTTCATCAATCAATTTTGAAGCGATAACAAATCTTATCCAACATTGTTTGGTGACATTAAGTTTTGATTTATCACATACCCAACCAAGAGGATAAGGCTTTGTATGTGGTTTCATTTCAAGACCCATCTTCTTTATAAGAGCTTCACATATTAAGTTTACTTGGGAACCCAGATCAAATAATGTATCTATCTTAGTATGTTTAGATACAACTCTTAAATGAAATAACTCATTCCTCTTTCGTTCATCAACATGAGATTCATCATTGGAACTTGAACTAGAATGAAGAGAATCTTTACCTTGTACTCCAACCTCTGTGATCTTTCCTTCATCTCCTGAATCGGAACCAAGATCCTGTTGCACTGTAGCAACGGTCTTTGGCTTCCCCTTTCCACCAAATTGTTTTGGTTTCTTTTCTGGATGCAGTCTCCAACAGTGTTCTTTATCGTGACTGCTCGTCTTGCAATGAGTGCAATATGGTTTTCCTCCTTCTCTCGTTACTGTAGCGGTCTTCCTGTCCTTCCTTTTAAACTTCTTAAAAAAAAATTGTGGGAAATTGGAAGGTTTCTTTGTGGGATCTTCTTGAACATGTTTTCCCCTGCTTTCAAGGTGAGTGGCTTGCACACAAACTTTGTCAAGACTAGTGTGGTTAAACAAGAGAAAAGTATGACAAATATAACTATGAAGTGCACCAATATACTTCATTAAAGTTTCATAAGAATCCAAAGGAATGTTCAATGCAAGATATTTCTTCCTAAATTCTTCTATGAAACTTTGTACAGTTTGACCTTTACTTTGCCTTAAAGTTTGCCATTCCATCATTTCTTTATGTAAATACCCTAATGGATAAAATTGCTTCCTTATCGTTGATTTAAATTTCGACCATGAGGAAATAAGATTACCACACTTACTTATGTCCTGAAGCTTGCTCTCCCACCATACGAGAGTAGTTCCTTCCAACCGAAGAGAATCCAGTTTCCTTTTAACCTCCTCTTAATCAATATGTTGGACACATAAATACACTTCAACCTGTCGGATCCAATTATCTGGATTTTCAGGATTAGCATCTCCATTGAACATAGGTAAATAAAATTTTACATCAAGCTTTAATAATGGTTTCTTAAAAGAGGCTTTATGGCTAGAATGATGAGAATGATGAGAATTCTCAAAGGAAGAAGAACTAGAACTCGAAGGTGAAGACAGAGGCTCAAGAGGATCTTCTCTATCCCCTTGGTTTACCAAAGCATCATCATCTGCATTTGCTTCCTTTTTCTTCCCTTTCTTCTTCATCCTCTTCTTGTAATCTCCATACATTTGTTCGACCATTTCTGACATGCGATAAAAGACCATGTGAAATTTTTTCTCTTGTTTATCACGCTTTTCCTCTTCTGCCATTTTCTTCCTTCGGGATGCATGGACAACTTCGGGATTGAATTTCTTAAGAGTTCCTTCACCTTGCTTATGCTTGTCCCTAGTAAGCATTCACACTCAACCATTCAAGTCAAAGACGACTGTTCTGATACCAACATGATCCATGATCTTTTCATCGTGACTTCTAAAGAATTGCATTAAATGTGCATAAATTAAAGTGCACCATTAAAGAAGGGAAAACTCAAAAATGAAGAGACATAAGCATCATATCTAAACATAAAAAATTCATAACGTAGTTCGTCCCTAGTGGACTATGTCTCTGGGTCCTACTCCCAAATGGGTAGGCTCTTTCATTAACTCAGCAAAAGAATTTGGCAAAATTCATAAGTATACCTCATTCTGGAATCAAGCTACAGAAATAATGCTCAAATCAGAAAATAGACATCACCACTGAATTTGTGGTGTCGAATTACCCAAAAATGATTGTCTCCACACTTCGATCTGACTCTGGCACTCCCAGGCCCAAGAAGAATTGTGTCTTGGTTTGTGTGCCCTCTGCAACCTGCAATAATGACAGTACTTTGCCTTGTAAACCATGCATGCAGTCGTACGGTCTGCACCCCCCCCCCCCTCTTCTGGTTGGGCGAAAACTTGGCTTAAATAGTAAATGGGCAGATGGAGTTACCAATGGGTATGTAGGCGAATTGGTTGTTGGTGCTAAAATTAAAGCGTTATATGTGGGGGAGATCCCAGGGTCAAACCCATGGGCCTCCCATTTTGGCTCTTTGTTATAACCCCCGCTACAATTGGATGTCAGGATTCTAAATGTGGCGGTTGTGCCAGATATGGTAGGACCTCCCCAGATTTGGTGGGGTCCTATTTTATATTTTTATTTTTGTTTTCGATCACGAGCCCTCATTGGGATTTTTGGGGGTGACACGTGGTGCCCTCTGATTGGTCCACATGGCATCCGCTAATTGTCCCACCTGGCTACTGATGTCACCTCCATGTCAACTCTGTACAAGACATGTGGCGAATCTTGGGTGGTGCCACGTGGCATCACCCGGGGGTGCCACAAGGCACTTTTCTACTGGTCCACATGGAGCCCTAAAAATCCTATTTTCAGGTGACATGTGGCAGCCTCTAGTGCTTCCATGTGGCATACTGACGTCAGAAGTTGTCATCCTACCATGTCAGCTACTGACATCAGCAGTACGAATGATGATGTGGCCTCTATTGACTTTCCCTATTTGATTTCAACTTTGACCGTGAATATCTTTCAATCTGTAACTATGTTCGACGAGTCGTTTGCACTGTTAGAAATATTGCGAAACGCTCTTCACGATCATGCCATTTTCACGGAGTTTTGGGAATTTTTAAGTTTTTCCCTTTCTCTGTCTGTTGGAGCCATTCTGAGCATTCTGAGTTGCCTCTGTCAGTTTTGAGTTGTTCTTAGCCTTCTCTTGATCCTTTTTGGATCAGTGATCCACTTTTAGGGAGGATTTGGATGTATCATGGAACTTGGAAGGGAGGGGGATGGAAGCTCGAATTAATAGGTTCCTCCAATGGCTTTCATATAGGTCCAAATGGAGATATTGAGGGAGTGTCTGAAGAAGTATTTAGAACAAAGAGAGATTGCCTTGATTGCTAACTAGCGAGGAGAAATTGATTCATCAAGGGAGATTTGTTTGTTTGTGGCTAGTCAAACCTCCCAATAGAGATACTTTGGGAAGCCCATCCACAAATGCTTAAGACTTGGATTATACCAAAAACTACCTCTATATCTATGCTTCTGTTGAAAGAGGAAATCTTTATAATTAGAGGGCCAATCAACATTTCAAAAGATATCACCAAGGGCCCATTTTTATGTAGTTGCAATGAAAAAATAGGTGTGAGATAGATTCCTCATCCTGGGAGCAAAGAGCACATCGTGAGGGGCCAACAATGTCTCTTTTTCTAAGATTTTTGGTTGTGAGAATTTTTCCATGGGATAACAACCATATAAAGGAATTTATCTTTGACAATCCATCCATATGCCATACATTTTTCCGTAGCGATGATCAAAGGAAAGAAGTGTGATTCTCTTGAAGAAATTTGAAACCTTTACTAATGGTGTAGAAGGAGTCCCCCCATCCTCTAACACCTTTGACATTCAACCCTTTAAGCACGCATTTGTGAAAATCATTTATAATATGGGAAGCAATAGACTCCAAATGGGAAGGTATAAAATCTAGGTTCAAACCGGTCCAACAACCGGAGGAATGATCCCAGGAGGAGATATCGAACAACCTATGAATCCCATTGTCTTGCATATAGATTCACAGATAATTTAAATCGGCACAATGAGAGAGGGAGTTTGGTTTCATAATGGGATCATCCCATAGCTTAATCAGTTTCCCATTTCCCGGAATCCAGGTGAGATAATTGTTGATGACTAGAAGCGTTGATAGGAGGAGGATGAAAATTGGCAATCCCTTTTCCATCTTTGGAGATATTCCTAAACATCTGAACCTGGGCCCCCAAAAGTGGTTTTTTCAGAGAACATGTTTCCACCAATGCAATTTCCCAGAGATGAGCCTTTGTAAGAGATTCTCCCCCATGAAAATTTTCATGAGTTCAGGGTCTCTAATACCCAATCCACCTCTGATCTGGGGGTTTTTTACTTGCTACCACTTCACTAAATGAAACTTTTTCCCATTAGATTTGCCTCATTTCCATAGGAATTGTCAAATTTTGGTAGTGATTTTATTTATCATACTTTTAGGAGCAAGCATTGTAGAATATTGATATATCGATAATGCTAAAAACAACTTCTTTAATAAGGACAATTTGGCCAGCCAAATTTAACCATTGTGAACCCCATTGAGTGAACTTTATACTGATTTTCCCAAGAATATGAACCCATTCTTAAGAGGATGGACGCCTTAAGTAAATCGGAATACCCAAGTAACAAAAAGAAGACCAATTATCAATATTAAGAAATTGAAAAATGTGGGAAATGTTTTGCATTACCTAAGCTCAAGTATTCCACCCCATGATTTGACACTTGTGATGATTCACCTCTCCACCTGAATCATCTAGAAAGGAATCTAGAATTTTCTTAAATCTAGCAGCAATAATTTGAGACTCCTCGTAGGAAAAGGGTATCGTCAACAAATTATGAATGATTGAGATTTTTAACTCCTCAATCCATTTGAAGACCAGGCAAGTTCCCAGATTCATGCTCAAACTCAATCTTGTGGCTAAGGGAGTCTACCATAATAATGTATAGAAGAGGAGAAAGAGGGCATCCTTGACCTAGCCCTCTAGATATTTAGTGTAATACCCCTAGGTCGAACCCCAATTTTAAATGTATATATGCTTTATAGGCTGGTGAGTCAAGATGTTTTGGTCCAGAGAGACTTTGTATATACGTTTTGAGGTCGGAATTCCTGTGTAATTTAGGCCAAGGAGCATATGAGTTGAAAGGCCAATGAGCCTAATAATTTTAATATGCAATCACACTCTATGATATTAATAAAATACATCATTGTTGCAGACCAAGTCAGACGAAAGAAAATGGGGAGCTAGGACTCCACGAGAGGGAAAGATGGCTAAGGGTCTAGGAAGAGGGGCTAAGTCAAGGGGGGAATTAAGCAAATGAATAAAACAATATTATTTCTAAGTCAAAAATACATATGTTCTATTTTATCCTAAGTTCCTAAGTGGGAGGAACAAATCACCAAGTGGAGAAAAAGGTGGTTCTTTGAGTGCCAAGTGTCAAGTTATGAACATGCATATATAATGTTGGGAAATAGTGAAATTATCATGCTTTTCCAATCATTATTTCACTCATTCCATCATTGATCTAGGTGGATATCAGTGACCACCCACCTTTTCCAGCTGGCTCAAAATAGCTGTCTAGAAATTTTGATAATTTACTATTTTTAGCAGTTTTTCGGGTCTTGAACTTCCGGAGCCGTTTTGAGGCCCTAAACGATGTTTTTTGGGGTATGTTGCAATTGAAAATTTTCATCATGAAATTTTGTGCAACTATTTTAGTCCTCAGATAGATCTTTCCAATGGGATATCATACGCCTAAAACGGAGATCGTATGAAAAAGTTACGACCTTGGGAAGTTGATGTATTGACTTACCCAAACGGGGCCCACATGACTTTTGGTGCTTCATCTCCTAGGGTTAGGTTTTTGGATGTTTAGGGTGTTTGAAACTCCTGTTTATTGTAAAAAGGCCTTGAGAGCCTCATTTTAATCATCTTCTTGCGAATGAGCATAGTCATCACATCTCTTCTCAGAGATAAGCCACCACCATTCCAGCAAGCTTGTTTTCTGTTGTATTTTACAGTTTCAGCTTATTTCCTTATTGAATAGAAAACCAGTTTTATTGTATCTCTGTTATTTTGTGTTAAGCATCTGGTAATAATCTGTAGTCATTTCCTTCTGCTCATAAAATTTGGATCAATCATCCATACCTTTACTGGGATATCTTAGTAGATGACTATTACCCTATAAACCTTGACAGTCTGGGCTAAAGGAGCAGGTTCTCAAGCCTGCGAAGAAATCTCTCTGGGTGAGAGAATTGTTGGGAAGAGTTTTCCATGTGTGTTGGGCTAGTGGGTCATGAACTCTTTGAGAAACCTTATGTTCCAAGTGCTACAAATCTCTGAGAATTTATGTTTGGCCTATTTTTGAATCCCTGGAAGGGAAGTGGGATAGTCAAAGGACTGTTGAGCATAGAAGGGGTACGCTTCCTAGGGTGGGACAAGTTATGGAGAATGAGAGGTTGTGAGTTGGGAATTGTTGTTGGAGTTGGCACCTTGGCATGAGTTCCATTGTGCTATCTTTTATACCTTAATATGGCTTGGGAATCCCTTACCCTGGTGGATTCATAGCCCCAACTTGGGGGTGACTTGTTGTTTAGATTTTATGAATAGCAAAGTCTATGAGTGGGAGGAACGTCTGAGGTGTGCAACCAATCAGTAATTTAATTAAAAGATAAGTGTCCTTTATGTGTTTATGATGTCTACTATGTATTTAATTGTGATATGTTGTAATTTTGAATAATTATGCATGGATTATACACTCTAGAATTGCATATTTGATGCATATGCAAGGTATGGTAATCATTTAATGGTATCAGAGTTGTAATGTATGAAATTCAGAGAAATTGAATTTTCAGTTGTGCTAGAAGTCAATTTTTCATGTGGTGTGGCATAGACTAGGTGGTTGGGGATGTTACATTGTGGTATCAGAGCCACAAGTTAAATAATGAGCCTACATGGGCCAGATGAAGCACGTTGAAGCAAAAAATTGTAGATTTAAAGTGCAGAGGAAGTCTGCAATATGTTTGTTAAAATTTCGAAAGAAAATTTTGGGAAATTGCTTGCAATTTTGGGATATTTGTATTCAAGTGTTAAAATATCTAACTTTTAACTCTTGAATGGGTAAATTCAGGCCTAAATTGGCTGAATTTATGAATTTTTGAGTAGTCATGGAAAAATTGGGTGAAATCCCCAATTTCTTTGTGAATTCAAGAGGAATTCATGCACAGAAATACTGAAGGGTCAATATTGAAGGGAATTGGATGAGCGTAGGGTCCAATTGGCCATAGGAAACTATATTTCAGAGCTTCCATGGTGGACTATGCAAAAAAAATTGAAAATTATGCAATTCTAGAGAAATTAAAAAAGTATTTTTTCGTACTTGACGTCAATAGTGACATGTAGGCCATGTGGTGGGTGATGTGGCAATGCTGATGTGGATTTCCATGGTGATAGATTGATGGTGGTTTTGAGCGCTCAACACACCCTAAAAAATGAGTCTATGACTTCTTTTCTTTTTTGGGTACCACTCAATCTCTTGCATCGACTGTCTTCACTTCAGTTATGAAATTGATACCTTCACTTAATCTTATACGTTTCTTGATTGAATTAATTAAAGTTTATTTGGACTTGTAACGAAGATTCATCTTAACCATAAAGAGGACTTGAAAACCACTCAAGGAATCGACAACCCAGAAGTTTTCCCAGTGCACTTCAAAGGTTCGGCATCGGTAAAAGTTGTAAGATGGCGAAAATCGTTTGGAAAGTCAAAATAGCCAAGTACCGACCTTTATCGGCGTCGACCGATGAAAGTGTTTCTTTCATATGAATAGTTCTAGGAATGATTTCGTTGAAGATCGATCCATTCGGTATCGGAAGAAAAGTGTAACAATAAGCATCGATGCAGAGGTAAGGAGTAAACATCGTTGATCGCCGAAGCCCAAAACAATTTTCAACGATAAAGGCCCACTAAGTGAAGGCCCGTCGAGAAGTTGCGTACTTTTTTCTTCCCTGATTACCAACCCCGATATCATCAGGATCGAAGGTTCTTTCAAGAGAATATCAATATAAGTATGCACTCAGATAGTATCCAATCCTCGATCCCTACGCCGGGGTGATGTGATGCGACGAGACGTTTTACCTCTGTATGTGTCAGATACGCCACATTCAAAGCTAGTAGTTAATTTGTAGATCGTGCATTAGTTACTAATTCATGAGTGAATCAAAAAGGAACCGTTAAACCTGCTGATACAATGCATCCTCCTCCACGCCTCTGTCGTCAACCAGTTAAGGTTTATCTGCAGAATTTAGAGGGTAATTTATTTTGAATTTACATTTATTACTCGTATTAACTGATTGATATGACTGGTAGTACCTCTCCATTTATATCATATTTGATTCATTATGCATGGTCCCATTCTGCGCAGTAAGAAGTTCATAACAATCAGAAGAGTGAAGCCAACATCCCAGAGGAAACGCCCAAAGTTCAGTGATTATTAAGAAATTATCTTAGCAAACATTACAATTATGTATCCGCTAATGATTTTCATTCATTCCATCGTTATATGTCTGCACCAAACGCTACTATGTACACATGTTCAAAAGGCATTTTTAAATTACAGGAACAATGCCTCCGAAGAATCCTTCCACCAGGAAATCGTCGAGAGCCCCTAAGCTGCAAGAATCAGAAGTAGGAGAAGGCTCCTCCCCAGCAGTTGCGAGACAATTAGAATTCACTCTCAAGCCAGTGTCTGTCATTAAGACAATCACCAAGGATCCCTTTGTCCAGCCCCCAACTTTCGGAGACACAAAGGCAAGTATTGGAGCCAAGATTGCATTTCCTCGCTGGGAAGAATTTTTCAAGAAAATCAAAAAAGAAGAACCCCTTGAATATACCCCGCATAGCGATACTGAAACAAGGAAGCTCGACTATGAGGTCCTCCCCAACATCCGCAAAGCTTATCTGCACATGGTGGCAAGCCGATCTCCAATCTTTTCTTGCATTAAGCTCCTGAAGTGGATCATTGACCACGTTGATGCCCAAAAATGTTTGATTAATAATGATAAAAATGAATGCGTCGGGGTATTCTTGCTATCAGAGGTTCAGAGTTAGTATAAGCTCAAAGATTCTGAGTTAAAATTGAGCACTGAATTCATCCTGGGTTTCTATGCGTCACATGATACCTGCAAAATCATGGCATATTGGTGGAGAGAAGACAAAAAAATCATGAACCGGACTGTTGGTTGGTATCCAACAGCCAATCTCAAGGAACCATACATATATCGCATGTCTCTACTCTACAGGTTACATGGGGAGAAAGATTGTTCCTAATTTTCAGAGGTTTGGATGCCTCTGGATTTTACAGTCGCCATTTCAGGTACAAGCTTCAATTGGGGTGCCATCATCTCCAAACAGTTGAGCACCTGCATAAGATAGGCTCAGGTGTCGAAGGAGGGAGATACCCTCTCCTTCTACATGGCCTCATATCTACTGGACGTCATCTGCGCTAGGAACGCTTTCGTTGGGATGAACCTGAATTGGCACTCTTCGAAGCTCGCGGTCCATGTATACTTCAACATCCTATGGGAAAACAGGTATAAGAAATCCTATGTTGTTATCTGTGATCAATTTATTGCATGCATTTACTTCTTTCTCTTCAAGAAAGAATTCCCTAGATTGTCAAATGAAGCAAAGAAGGTTATAGCCAAAATTGGCCACTAGTATTTAAAGGAACAAGAAACCTACATCAGGGTTTTTGGCACCATAGGGGCACCCCACTTATTACCCATTTATGTTCCCAACCGGCTAGTGTTAGGGGAAATTTTCTATCAAACCATCATGCAAGGATACAATGCGACTTTAGTAAAAGACAAGAACTGGGCATTCATACCGTATGGGTTTCATATTGGCTTCTGCATGGTCAAAGATATCATGCATGCTAAACAACTCAGGTTAGGTCAATTGGAATTTCGGTTCCAAACTGGACGATATCACAAACATGATCCCAAGGGATTGGTTATGCAGCACGCGTCACAGGTATCATCATGTTGGCCCTCCATATGCCCATGACCAATTCGAGGATGAAATTTTTACCAAGAATGCTCAAGACTGGAATGTGGTGGCATCCAAGAAAGTTGATCCTCAAGGAACCAGGTTTAGAGCTATGAGCTATGAAGAACATGCAACTTTTTTGGAGCACACAGTTCAAGAGATTGGTAGGACCCGTCAAGAAGCAACAACGTATGAATTGGATGAAGGAATAAGTGATCCCCAAGAAGACATTGAAGCCATGGGAGTCAACCGGGAATCCCCAATACACATCAGGGATTCCCCTGAAGTTCGAACTACAACAGAGATGCCAGAAATCTTGTACCAACAAAGTCAACTGCTAATGAAATGAATGCAAGATAACCCACACCTTATCGTAAGTCCTGCGATTTCAACTACCATCCAGAGTGTCTCGATGGAGTCAATTAGCCCCGGCTCCTTAAATCCTAATAACACCAATGGCTCAAATAACCCTGGATCCCCAATGGCATCGGTCAAGTCCCTGGAAGGCGAAAGAATTCCTACATAGATAGGTCAAGTGTCGATAGAAACACAAGCACCTAATCCCCTGAGCAAACTTATACAGGTATACAGTGATGGAGAAAGTCTAGAGGCATATCACAGCTACCCAGTACGTGTCCAAGAGGAGAAAATCCCTGAGAAAACTACTTCCCCTGACCCCGAGGCCTAAGACAACCAGGTCTTACAAAAGGAAATAGGGTCCGAAGGTGGCCTTGACACAGGGAGTCCCACGAACAAGAAGTAGAAGCAGGTCTAAGTGACGAACTTCCATAGAAGGAAATCGACAGTTCTACGGTCGTGTTGGCAGCCAATTCAATTTTTTCAATTGCCCTTAAAGCTGCCTACACCTGTCTCTTGAACTTCAAATTTTTGTCGCATTTTGCAAACAGAAGACATTTTTATTTCATGCGACATTTGCAATTGGTTTCGATTTATTTTTTCACGACTGAAAGTGTGAAAACTCCTCCATCGTTATTTGGACTKTCATGATCTGCTCATTGATATTCTGATTGGTACTTACCTTTGGTTTATTTTTCGAACTATGTCCATTTGCCTATTATCACTCTGAATGCGCAACTTTATTTKTATTTAATTGATAAGGCATTGAGAATGTTGATTGATGAATTATACTTGATTATATAGGGGTCATGGTGAATTAAAGGTTTTTATATGGTATGATCCTTATTACTATAAGCTCTTGACTTATCGATTTTATGAAATCTCTTGTTGCAATGTTTATAAACTTTGATTATGCAAAAAGCGCATGGGTCACATATGAGTTTGATTTCATATTGAATGGCAATGTTTGATTATACACATGGCACGTTGGTGAAACATTTGGATTTTACTTTGGCTTGAATTATACACATGGTGCATTGATATGACATATGGTAATGGCACGTTGATATGATTATCCACCGCTCGAAATTTGGGTTGGCCGATTAGTATGGTTTAAATGATATGATGAAGTGATTGAACAGCACTGTACTGTGCCATTAATATGCTGCATGGCAGTGATAATACCACCACCTTCGCACGCATACATTAATTCATTCCCATTTGAGCGCTTGCAGCTGTTAGCCATAACGATTTTTTCCCCTGTGTATTGTTGTGTTCAATCCAAACCCTACCATGCACCCGCACCATGGCTCCGGTCATAAGGGCTAAACCCAATGGTAGCCAGGCATTGTTGATGTTCGATGGTGCTTACAGCGACCTGGAGGAATTCGGATGGCTCCCATTCATACGAAGTTTTGATGGCTATAACCCTAGCGTGGCTCGGCAATTTGCATTAACCTTTGATGGCTGTCGAGCCAAGGTTGGGGATGTGCAGTTAGAAATTGATGAGCAATTTCTCAGTTTAGCTACCGGTCTGCCTGCTGTCGGATAGAGATGGTCAAAAAATTGCAAAGTGGAAGATGTCCCATGGACATTACTCTTCCAGTCACGAAGGGTGAGTTCTTGTGACAAGGGTTTTCTCGCAAATATGCTTAAGCAACGCTGGAACGACTTTCTCATGGTAACCAAGTAGCTCATTACCTGCGAGGGCAGGTATGGTTTTGTGTTCTTGTATCACCTTCGGCTACTGATGGTTTTAATGGGCTATGAGCTTAATATGCCTTACTACTTGCATAGGAGTCTGTTTAAAATGTCTAAAAGGTACAAACGGAACCAGGCCGATAACAGTCTATTTCATTTTGGGTTAATTAAAATGCTTATTGTTTGTAAGTTGGGGTTACACCAAGACTGTTGGGAGGATTTTCTTAAACGCAATAATTTTGATGACTCAAGCCCACCACAGGTTGACAAACCTATGGTGAGCGAGTGCAAATCAGTACCCCCTGTGCCTTACAGTGCTCTGTTACCTAAACCCCTACCCAATTCTCCTATTGACCTACCCAATTCTGTTACCCAGGATATGGAAGCTGCTAAACGCGTGGCTAAAAAGCCTAAATCCAAACCCACAGTCAATTCTAAAGGAAAGAAGAACGCCCGTTTAATCTCTCGCATGGCAAGAAACAAACCAAAAGCACCTGTCAACCCTGACCCTATTATGGTGAGTGAAGATTCTGACTCAGAGGTTGAACGTTACCTGGAAAGTGAGTATCCCTACTCAGAAGGTCTGTGTGATAAACCCGCATATGATTTCGTCAAAAACCTACCACCTTGCTTGCGAAGTGACCCTAATTATCCAGGCATCGCAATGACTTGTGAAACCCTAGGTGACTCTTCAAAACCCCCTCCTGCTCTATCTGAACCAGCTGCTCCACCATGTGATCAGTGTGGCTCATGGTTGGAAAAGTATTACCTTGATGTGCCAATGCTGCAGTCCAAAATTCATAGTCTGGAGAATCAAGTTGCAAATCTCACCAGTCAAAAGGCAAAGATGCCATCCACTGATAAGAAACAATGAACAACAGGTTCAATTTTGTTTAAGAACGTGGATTCAGCTACAGCAGTCGTCAATTCAAAATTGGCGTAGCTCGACCAACCTCACTGGTATGACTTTCACCTATTTATATGACATACTCATAAACTTTGTTTATATCGTGGATCTGCTCTGTCGCATAAGCATGCACTTTTGTATATAATTTTGTTTTGATAAATCAATTTTCATTATCGTTTAAGTTTTGTTTGGATTTGGCTTTGATTCGAGTGATCGCGAGATAGATTTGATTTGTTTAATTTGGATTCAATCGAATACTCTGTTGATCATTGAAATTGTTAACATATTTTCTAAACATAGGTTGTTTCTGGTATTCCAATTTTGAATGCAGTCAATGGTTCGATTTGAATTGGTTATATTCTGTACGATATGGTTGGCATAACTGTTATAATGTTATAATCCATATCCAATTCGACGAATTCAAATATCATTCTGTTAATGCATAACCAAAATGCAAACTATTTGATTCACATCGTTTGACCGCGTTATCAGCTCGTTTCATATTGCAATAAATGTATTGTTTAAATTTGATTTGTTGAACGGAAATGATTATGCCCAGCATGGCGATTTGTTTCTATAATTACACTCAGCCATATTCGTTTTTATTATTTACCTAGTTTATATTATGAATTCTGTTGATTCTATCACGCTCATGTCTGTTGACTGTGTGGTGATCAATAACGAAATTCGTTGGGTCGATACTCATTGAGTATGATTTTGTTTGAATACAATCGAAACAGTTTACCTATCTTTACACTTGACTGAATGATATCAATCTATTGCTATGACTATAACGAGTCAATGATGGTTACGACCATCATTTTGGTCATATATGTTAACTGTTTGACACTCAGCGAACGAAGTCTATGGCAAAGATTAGTGGATGCTGTTATGCATATTTCATTTTGACTATAATCGTAACAGTTTGATATTTGATTAAAACAATATGAGTTTTATGCACAACCGTAACCAATCGATTATGATTGTATGGATTATGATTCCATCGTATCTTATACGATTTGGTTCAACATTGATTTCATTTGTTATGAAACAGTCATGTTATGATTTGACCTGATTTTATGGCAACTGAAAAAACAGAGCATTCTTACCCTGTCCCGTTTGCATTCTTTTTCAATTTGAATGATAAATTTGCTTGAACCATTAGTAATTCGATTTTAATCTTCATTAAAAGAAAATTAAATTGGATTGTTTTAAAAGATTTTGTTTGATTTCTATCTGGTCCTATTTGCTATTTTAGACTAGCTACAGAATCAGATGATTCTGTAGCTAAGTCTGTAGGATCGATTTTTTAGTGTTGTGTTACTGAAATATCTCTCTAATTTGATATTTGTGTTCTATTGCAGGTAAATTCGAATTTGCAATTGAGTTGTTGAGCAGTTAGGGGATATTTCAAAGATTTCACTTGCATTTTATTTGCTTAGTTTAGGAGATTTTGGGATATTTTCCAGATTATGTAAAACAATTTGATATTATCCACAAGGAAGTTTTACCTTGTGAAGAGACCTATATATACTTATGATTTCTGTAATAATGATCATCCTCATTCGTGGGAGAACAAGGATATGGATTTATAATACAGACTGAAGCAGAATTTGGTGTTTGGTCATAGCTTTAGCTTCTCAATATATCAATATTTTGTTTTATGTTGTGTATATCAATTTGTTTATGGTTTATGACTACTTTAGCTATCTAAATCATGTGCAAATGATATAATTTTGATCACTATTATCCATATCTTGTCTCTTCMAAATAGATAAAAGACATAACAATTGTTAATTYAGWTTRTGAATGACAGGTTTATCTTCTTCATAAATTGAATTGTTATATATAAKTTTTTGCATAACAGGTTTCCCTTATTGCAGGAATTTATAATCATAAGATTGTTATGATTTTCTTTTATGTCTTGTTTGTCCTGTAAAACACTTCAAGGAGYAGYACARCYTATCGTTTACGAGAATCTCATGGACTAACCGGTGCGAGTTTCCCTCCTCCGACCAGCTTAGAAGTTATCATACACAGGGCAGACTTGGAGCGTTTCCAGGTCAATTAGTCTGTTGTTTACTGTTTTCATTAAGTAGTTKAATTCAGATATAAGCTTAATTAGATTTATATCAGATTGTTTAATTTCAGTAAATATATTAGATTGTTTWATTTCAATTGTTTTATTTMTTTTTCATAAAATAAAAAAAATCAAAAAAAGATTCTTGGCTGTCTTAGGGCAGAAAACACATGAKTTTTGCAGGTTTTAATCAAATCTGTAGGCTTTTTATAGTGTACATTTGTGAATAAGTAATATTACAGCTGATAATTAGATAGTTGATTTGAGTTATTATAATAGTAATTAGTAGATTGTACATAATAGTTAGAATAGTTATATTTATTTAGTTTAGTTTGTTTTATTATTTTAGTTAGATTACTTAGCTCAGATCAATTCTCTCTTTGGTTTTCATAAAAGACCTTAGAGCGGCCAACGGAGCCGTTAAACTCGTCAGGGTGGTCCATTCCAAATGGCTTGGGTTATTTACACAACCCCGGACCGGTTCCACTCTCCCAGTTGACGGACGGTCAATTTCGCCCGTCAACAGGCCGACGAGCGGGTAAGCAATGAGCCTATACCTGACACCTCTATTTTTCCCAACACTCAAATCCCCAATGAGTGACAAATGGAGGTCGGATCTACAAAGAAGATCGAAGAAGTTAGAGAGCCCACCCTTGACCAAGTTTACATCGTGAGTAGCCTGAGAAACAGTCTCACATGGGGCGATCAACAGATACCAGAGTCGGTAGACGAGGTAGCAGACATCTATGTGATCTCCTATAATCAAAAGAGGAAGGCCATCGTTCAAAAGACTACTAAGAAGAGAAGGATCACTTTAGATCAATCCATCTTGGTTACCATAGAGGAGACCTTAATTAACACCACAAACGCTCGCATGTATGAACTAATCGCTATGGGAAAAGTCCTCTTGGATGTCTCCCAGGAGAGAGCCAGGAGGGATGAAAAGGAAGTAGCCAACACTCTGAAAGAGCTAGAACATCTACGTCATCTTGTTGAATACTATAAGAGTGCTACACAGACTTCTACGTATCTAAAGGGTGAGTTAAACAGAGTTTACGATGAGTTCAAAAAGGAGAGACACCTATTAACAGAGAACATAGTCGAGTTCCAGGAGGATACTCTCATGGCACTCGCGACGTGCAAAGAGGTGGAAAGGTGGCATGAAAAGGCACAACAAGCGGTAGAGAGACTTGAATACATTGAGGCAGTCCAGCAGGGTCGAGAAAAGGAAAATCATGGAATTCGGCTAGTTGGAAAAAGTAGTCTCAGCCGCATGAAGAAATCCATCGAATACTGGGTGAAGATGACCCGGGACCCACACCGATAAATTCAAGAGTAATGGGCCAAATGCTAGAAACACTAGGGTAAAGTTAATAAAGTGATGAAAGATATAGGTCTCCCCGAATTTGGCACCCCCAATGAATTTACTAACTTGAGTGAGGTGGTCAAGTTGTATGTCGAACAAGAATTGCTATGGACCAAATAATGCGTGAATATAGCTGGTGCAAAGCCTGGACAAGTGAAACAATTCGCGGAACACCCGATCAGAGCTCAAACCATGTTGCAACTACTAAACGCAAGTTTGGTAAAGTACTGAATGCATGAAGTAGATATCAGAGAAGTATATGCATCCCCAATGGAACAACACAGGTTCCCATGGGCCCAAACCTATGAAGATCTGTTTATCAGTTGGTCTGAATATGAAGGAAGTCATTCGTTTTAAGAAATATCCCAGATGAACTGTTAAAGAAACTGTTGGATGGTTGCACCATGTGGTGATTTTTGTTTGGTTTAAGTTGTACTTAGCTGTTAATTTCAGTTGAATTTTATATTATAAATAGAGACATCGACTGGTTAGTCAAGGTCGATGGTTGTTGTAAGAACTATGTCTTTTTTGGTTGTTGATAATTATTTTGAGACTGCTATGAATTGAGAAGTCTTTCTAGACCAAAGACAATCTATTTTCATCAGATGTATGTGATTGGAGTTAGAGAAGAATTACTTCCTATCCTGTTCCACGAATGATGTAGTAAATGAGTAAGAGATATCAATTATGTTGTCAAGTTATATGGTGCAATTTTTTGATGTTCTTTGATTAATGATGAAGATAAATTGTTGAGTTGTTATGTGGTGAATGTTATGGTAGATGAATTATTTTGCTTACCATGATCTTGATTACATATTTTTTTTCTTTATGTTAATTAATTTTTCTCGGAAAGTAATTCGATGTTCATTTGGTTAATGTATTAGTACTAGGCCATTTGGCATAGAATCACTGCCTGCATGTTTGAGAAGCAGGTTATCCCAAGCTCAGCCTCTTCCCAATAGTTGAAACTCAATCATGTTACTTTTCAAGTTGACTTATGTCGGCTTGCATCTCTCAAACTAGTCCCACTCAAGAGAAAATATAGAAAAGAACAGTCCTACCTGAAGGGAGAGCCTTCACAAGAAAACACAAAGCCCATTGATAAATTGGTCGAATTGCAAGATCTGGAGAACCATTCCATCTCAAATGCCACAGAGTCTAATTGGGCCTCGGTGGCAGGTTTGGTTCTTGCTATTGAATCAAGGGATTTAAGACCCATCAACATGTGGCAAGGTCAAGCTTGCAATGTGTAGTGGTATGCCCAACAGGTGACGTGGACGTCACGGAAAATGAGGTGGGGAGATCGATATGATAAGTGGTATTGGGAGGTTTAAAAGGTGGTCTTGAGAAATACCAAAACCCTCCAAAATGGTTTTGGAGCCTCCATGTGTTAGCTCAGTAGTGTGGTGGTATTGGAGGCATGTACGATGATAAAAACCCATGTAAATTTAACCTTCAAAATGTGTATGGACCATTGATCCTCGTTTGATCCTCGTCATCTGATAAAGGATGGGCACATTGCATGCGCCAAAGGAAAAGGGTGCAGGATGGGACCCTCCCATCCCCGCAACAAATAAAAGTGTGCCACAAGTAGACCTAGCAAAATAGGTGGGACCCTTGTCCCATCCATGGTCAAAAAAGGTACCAGGTGGACAACTGGGTAGGGTGGGTCCCGAAGGATAAACGTAAAGTAGAATAAATAAAATAAGAAAGAGGAAAGAGAGAAGGAAGAGGGTCTCGGAGGTTGATGGGGTAGGACTTGGGTGGCCAAGGGGATGATATGGAATTCCCTCCAGGTTTAAGTGGACCCAAACACCAGATCGACATCCATGTCAATAGAAAATAGTCAAATTTGTCATCAAAGATATAGTGTTTTTACAAGTCATGATCTTACAGGGCATTTTTTAAGGCTTAAACAACATTTTTAGGCAATAAAAAACCACAAAATAAATTCTACCAAGGTACACTCTATATTTGTTTCTCAAATAAAAGAGCTCAAGGAGATATTTCCAATAAGTTATTATGTTCGAAAAATAGAGCTTGTATGAGAAAGTTACAGGCTAAACAGTGCAAGGTAAAATTTCAGTGCTAGTTGACTTCTAGAGGGCATAACTCCTTACTCGGAAGTCGGTTTGGGATACAAGAGTAGTATATGGAAATATCATGAACCATAGAATATATCCATGGATCTACATTGGTAATATGGATACCTAAAAGTGTACATGATGAGATAGAAGATTCATGTAGCATTCAGTGCCAAAAGATGAAATCAGTCAAAACTTCAACAGGTTGTAACTAACAGCCTGGATGTTGGATGAAGATTAAATTATTGGTTAGACTACTCAAAATGCAAGCATGAAGAAACCTGATTGAGATTTTGTCAAAATCCCAAATGAGTTGGTGTAAGGATGCTTGAATAGGGTTAAATTGCTAAGCTAGGAAAAAGTGCAAAAGGACAAAGTTGTCATTTCCATATTGTTGTATTTTTTGACTGGAGCATCAGAATGATCATGTGAGAGTTGTTATGAATTTATTTTCATCATTATTAACTATGCCTCATATAAAAATTTCCCTTTTTTCTGACAAATTTACTTCTTTAAGTGACAAAAGTTGGTGTCTAGGATAATTGACACTAGAATGAAAAGTGTACAAAAGGAGTAAAGAGGTAATGTTCAAATTACTATAACTTATTGCTCAGAATTCAGAATTGTGCAAGAATATAGTCATTGGAAAGGTGTTGGATAGAGGAATATATATATATGCACCAAGAAATTTGAATTGAGAAATAAAATTCACAAGAAATCAAAAAGAATAATTTTGGTGCACTTAAAGGATAGAATTGTGACTTATTTTACAAAATTGTTGCATTATTTTGTCTAACAAATTGTGTTGCATGCACATTTTGCAGACTTAAGGGTATTGATAAAGAATAGAAAAATAAACAGACAGAGACATCAGAGACATGGAATATGCACAGAGAACTTACATCCATGAGGAAGAATTCAAAGGGTTGTATGTAAGCTTGGGTAATGCAAAAACTGAATTAAATGGGCATAGAAAAGGAAAATAAGAAAGCATAAATTTAGTGGAGACAATAAAGAGTTTGTAAAGAGATGTGTTGAGATATAAAATAGATAATTAGAAGCTTATTAAATCTTAGGAGAAACAATATGGAATCAACCTCAATCTATTGAAGAGTTTGGACAAAATAGAGAAGAAGGTGGATAAGGGGACAGATTCAAGTAAGTCAAAGAGATGGAGATTCATGCCAAAAAGGAAGAATCTAGAATTAATAGCAAACATCATCACTCACCAAGACATTCAGTTAGAAGATTATAAAGTATTCCAAGTTTATCTCATGTCAGAAAGCATAAGAGGAGGTCAGGAGTGGATGAATTGTAGGGGGAGTTCAAGAAGGAAAAACCTTCTACCTTTGATGGTGAGAATAGGAAGGATGAGGATGAAAAAGAATGGTTTATGGGCATTAGGAAACATTTCCAATTGCATAATTATTCCTCACAAGTATAAGGTAGAATTGCAATTTACCAGCTCAAGGGAAAAGCATTAATGTGGCGGGACCAGCTCGTGCAAGTACAACACATTGATGAGAAGAAGATCACTTGGAGGAAGTTCAATAGGTATTTTCAGAAGAAATACTTTTCCAAGCGTTATTATGATAGGAAGAAGAATTATTTATTTGAACTCAAGCTAGGGAGCATGACCACGAATGAGTATGAGATAAAGTTCTTAGAACTCCTGAGGTATGTTGACTTCATCAAAGATATTTTTGATTGGCTAAAATATGAAAATATATTTTCCAAGTAATTGTATCATCAAGTGAGGATTAAATAAGAATATATAAGAAAGACATCATTTAGAATAAGATATGGTCATTATGAGTTTACAATGGTGCCATTTGGGTTGTCAAATACACCACATGTCTTCATGTGTTTGATGAATGGTATATTCATAAATTACTTGATAATTTTGTCATTGTCTTCTTGGATGACATATTAATCTACTCTAAGTATGAAGAAGAGCATGAGAAGCACTTGAGGATGGTGCTACAAGTATTGAGGGATCATCAATTATATGCCAAGTTGAGCAAGTGCTCATTTTATCAGAGGTAGATACATTATTTGGGCCATATTATTTTAGAGGAGGGGATAGAAGTGGATCCTGAGAAGATAAAATCCATTGAAGGATGGTCAGTACCAAGAAATGTCTCGGAGGTCAGATCTTTCATGGGACTTGCAAGTTGTTATAGAATATTTATTGAAGGATTTTAAAGAAAAGCACATCCAGTCACTTATTTGCAAAAGAACTCGTGATTTAGAATTGGTAGTCATAGTTCATGCCTTGAAAATGTGGAGGCATTATCTTACAAGAAAGAGATTCGAGTTGAGGACAAACCATAGTGGTATGAATTCTTGTCACGACCAATTTTGAATGCTAGAAAAATCAGATGGTTGTAATTTCTTAGTGAGTATGACTGTGATATAAAGCATATAAAAGGAAAAGAGAACAAGGCGGTTGATACACTGAGTAGGAGAGTCCATGAGATGCATGCTACAACCATTATCATTTTCAAATATGATTTAAAAGACAATTTTGGAAGCTACAAAATCGTATCAACATTATATGCAAACAAAGGAAACATTACAACAAGGTAATTTGTAGCAAAAAATTAAAAATTATGAGTTGAGAGAGGATGGAATCCTCATGTACATGGGCAGAGTTTATGTTCATAAATCTAAAGAGCTGGAAAATATTGTTTTGAGATAAATGCATAATGTGCCTTATGTTGGGCACCCAAGTGACCAGAAAATAATTGCAGATGTAAGGCACCAATATTTTTCGCCTAGTATGAAAAGAGAAGTGTTTGATCATATAGGAATATATATAGAATGTTATAAGGTCAAGGCTTAGCACATACATCTTGTTGATTTGCTACATCCATTTCCCATTCCTAAGTAGAAATGAGAAGTGGTGACAATTGATTTTATCACCAAGTTGCCGAGAACAATGAAGTAGCATGATTCTATCATGGTGGTGGTGGATAAGATAACTAAATTTGCTCATTTGATATCAGTGAAGCTAACTCACAAGGCAACAAACATTGTATAAATTTATCTTAGAGAAATCGCCAGGCTACATGGTGTGCCTAAGGCAATTGTCTCTGATAGAGATCCCAAGTTCACATCAAACTTCTGGAAATGATTATTTAAGGAATTTAGGACAAATATAAATTTTAGCACAACATATCACCCAGAATCAAATGGGAAAACTGAGAGGGTCAATCAGGTGATTGGGGATATGCTAAGGATGTATGTGATGAATAAACCATCAAAATGAGAAGATTATTTACATTTAGTTGAGTTACTTATAATAATGGGTCTCAGGCATATTTGAAGATGAGCCCTTTTGAAGCATTGTATGGACGAAAGTGAAACACACCAATGAGTCGGGATGACCCAGTAGATAGAGAATCGGTTGGGCCATAATTTTTCAAATATATAGAAGAAAAAATGGTGAAAATAAAGCAAAATTTAAAGGTTGCACAAGAAAATCAGAAAAGATATGTGAACAAAGGAAAAACACAATGAGAATTTAAAGTGGGCGAGCATGTCTTCTTGAAAGTGAAAGTCAAGATTTCTCTAAAGGTGGGGAACTTTTCAAAACCAACAGCAAGATATTGTGTACCATTCATGATCCTAGAGAGGATTGGTCTGGTTGCATACATGCTTTCACTGCCTACATCCATGTGCCTACATAATTTGTTTCATATGTCTTTTCTTAAAAAGTATGTGCATGATTCTAATCATGTAATTGAGAGCAAGAAGGCAACTTTCAAGTTTAGTCGATGTGCATATTGGATCGAAAAATCAGGTTTCTCTGGAATCAAGCAATAGGGTTGGTAAAACATGTTACGGTCCTGAAGATGCGACCTGGGACCATGAGGATGCTATGAAGGAAGATTACATGCATACTTTTGAAGAATTTTTCTTGTACATGTCTATATAATGCACTAAGAATAATGCATAAATAAGGGAAAGGGGAATGCAATATGCCTAGGTTGAACCCCAATTGTAAATGTGCATATTCTTTATAAGTTGGTGAGTCAAGATGTTTTGGGCCAAAGAGCCTTTGTATATATGTTTTGAGGCCAGAGTGGCTGTGTGATTTAGGCTGAGGAGCCTATGAGTTGAAAGTTCAGTGAGCCTAACAAATTTAATATGTAATCACACTCGATGATATTAATAAAATACATCATTGTTGTAGACCAAGTTAGATGAAAGAGTATGGGGGGATAAGAATCCATGAGAGGGAAAGGGGGATAAGGGCCTAGGAAGAGGGGCTAATTCAAGGGGGGCTTAAACCAAGGAATAAAATAATATCATTCCTAATCCAAAAATTCATATGTTATGTTTTATCCTAAGTTCCTAAGTGGGAGGAATGAATCACTAAGTGGAGAAAAAGGTGGTTTTTTTAGTGCCAAGTTCTCATTTAGGCACATGAATATAGAATGTTGGGAATCAATGTAATTCTCATGCTTTTCCAATCATTCTTTAACTCATTCTATCATATGTACCTTTGTTGGGAGAGCTTAGTAAAGGATTGCTACCTTGTAAACCTTGGTGGTTTGGGCTGAAGAAGCAGGTTGTTGGGCCTATGGAGCAATCTCTCTAGTGAGATAATTGTTGGGAAGAGTTTTCCCTATGTGTTGGGTGTAAGGTAGCTAGAGAGGTAGTGGGGGGGGGCACAAGGCCCATAGTGATAATAGTAGAGGTCATTCAATGTAAGGTGGACTAGGTCCACTATATTATTAAATAAGGCCCACTATGGTAGTTAGATATAATAAATGGGTAATTAGATATAATAAATGTAGGAGGACTTCCTAGAAGGTTCTACTTCTAGAAGATTCCTCCTCTAGAATGTTCTTAGGTGATGGTAGCACTATATAAAGGGGTTCAAGCAATGTAATGAGACATGAAGAGAATTATTGTATTTGGAGCGGTATCTCAATAGGAGGATGCCCCCTCGAAGAGGCAAGTGAACAGGAGAGGATATCTTCCATAATAGGATCCATTGTACGGTGTTTCCCTACCTCAAGGGTTTTCTTCTAATAAAGTGTGGTTTCTTCTATCTTGCTTTGTGGATCTATTGTGTATTCAGTATTTTTGGTGATTATATTTGCAGATCTATTCAGGTACTTAACAATTGGTATCATATCACTTTCCTTGGCAGACATTGTGGGCAAATATTTTTTATTTTTGCAGAGTTTTTTTTTTAGAAGAAAAAAGAGGGCAGGGACATTCCAGAAATTTTTGGTATATTTATGTGAAAAATATGTAGAAAAGGGTTGTAAATGTTATTTCCTCTCAGAAAAACACCCAATTTGAAAAAAAAAATCGTCCGAAACGGAATCTGGGAAGTCAAGATATTGAAGTTTTAAAATCTGCAATTTTTCAGGGTTTTTCCATGGACGACGACGCGATTTTTTTCTTATTTTTGTAGCAGTTGGAGGCTTAATTTTCCCAAAAAAATTACAGATATGAGTTCCTCTCACAATTTCACCCAATTTCTAAAAAACAATCAGCCGAAACGGAGTCTGGGAAGTAAACTTATGAGCATTTTAAATTTAGCAGTTTTTCAGGGTTTTTCCAGAAAACGCCGCGATTTTCTGCAGTAAGTTATTGTTCTATTTTTTGGGTTTTTTTGTGATGGTTGTGGGACTGAAAAGTTCATTGGGTGATCAGATGACTATTTCCTCTCAAACCCTCAAGGGAATTCTTGAAGCATTCAAATCCAAATTGTATGACACATTGGATGCTAGATTGCATGACCCTGAAAATGGCCTCAATGATAGTTTCCGTAGTATCCAAGATTCATTGGATAACATGAAGTAGATATTTCTTATGGTGAACATCAGGGATGAATATAATCAAGAAATATATGCTTGGTATGATTTTGAGGCCGATTTTGATGATTGGTATATGGATAGTTGTCATTTATGGGATGACAACCACTTTCATATTTTATTTGATAACTCTAATCCACCTTCTGTAGAGAGCATCAATGTGACAAATCGAGAGCCAATGATTATTACCAGTGTCCATCCTTCATATTCTATAGTGGTATTATTCGTTCTAGATTCTTCTATGACCCTTTTCCACTATGTGGATGGATCTTCGTATTTGGATCCACATGATAGGTGTCAGTCTTTGGAGCATCATTTTGAGTTGGTTATTGGGTTCCAAAATCTTCCACAGGGAGTTCACATGAGCACTTGGACATGGGACCC
>ML808354.1:114115-126358 GCA_009831015.1 Picea engelmannii | reverse complement strand
TATATAAAGGGGTTCAAGCGATGTAATGATACATGAGGAGAATAATTATATTTGGAGCGGTAGCTCAATAGGAGGATGCCCCCTCAAAGAGGCAAGTGAATAGGAGAGGATCCCTTCCATAATAGGATCCATTGCACTGTGTTTCCCTACCTCAAGGGTTTTATTATAATAAAGTGTGGTTTCTTCTATCTTGCTTTGTGGATATATTGTGTATTCAGTATTTGTGGTGATTATATTTGCAGATCTATTCAGGTTCTTAGCATTCCTCTTACATTTATTATATCTAATTACCCATTTATTATATCTAACTACCATAGTGGGTCTTATTTAATAATATAGTGGACCTAGTCCACCTTACATTGAATGACCTCCACTATTATCATTATGGGCCCTTTGGGCCCCCCCAATACCTCTCTACCTACCTTATAGAAATAGCATTAGGTGGGACAGCCTCGAGTATCCTGTACAATTTCCCGTTCAAAGTAATAATAACACTACGAGGCCTAGACTCATATATAGCATGACGTTTACATAAATAAGGTTGGCCCAAAATAACATCACAAAATTCGAGAGGAAAAACATCACACAATACCTCATCTTTGAAGGGATTGATGTTGTACGACAGTCGACACTATTGGCTGACGCGGAGATCGCTTCCTTGGCGGAGCCATCCAATGGTGTAGGGTTGTGGGTGCAGCATTGTCAGCAGGGCCAGCCGCTTGACAACCTCTACTGAGATGAGGTTCTTATAGCTACCACTATCAACGATGAAGTGCAGTGGGGTGCCTTTTACCCACATCTATGAATGGAAGAGGCACTCTCCTTCTTCTGGCTCGTCTGGTTCACCATGTTGGAGCTTGGTGGTAGCAATGGTGGCGTTGGGTTCCGCGTCAGTGATCCATCTTCCCCTTTCTCGTTCTGAATCAGAGTCAGAACCCACATTTGATTCAAAGGCTTTCACTTCGGCCACCAGCGTCTGCTTTGAGCGGCAGTCAACAGTGTTATGCTAAGGGCTCTTATGGAAGTTGCACCACTTCCCGATATCTTTCTTTGTCTTTCCGGTGTCCTTATTTTCTTGTGGCTTGGACTGGTTGTCCTGATACTGTCTATATTTTCTCTATCCTTTATTCTATGGGTTGGGGCTGCCCTTTCCTGGCTTTTGTTGTGAGGGGTTCCCCGGCCCAAATTGTCGCATCTTTTGTTTGAGCTTCTGCTCGATTTTGATGACATATCGGTAGGTTGTGCCCAAGGATGAGATGTCCAGAAATTCCATTTCGTTCTAGATATATCTATGCAGAGCACCACGATACTTGAGCATCAGATGTCTCTCCGAATCTTTGATACCTGGCTTGGTGTGCAAGGCATGGAAGATATTTTTGAAATCTGGCACTGCTTGGTCTCTTTCTTGCCGCAGTGTGGTCCATTTGGTATACAAGCCATCATAACTTCTGACAGGGTAGTATTGTTCCTTAATAGAATCCCTGAAGGATTCCCAGGTGGTCGTGACTGTAAATAATGAGGGTTCCTCTATTTCCTTTTGCTCACAAAAAAATTCCCACCAATCTTTGACATGGGAAACGGCTTTGAGGAGTGCAAAAGTAATATTTTCTCTATTCGAAAAGTTATGGACAGAGAAATACCCTTCAAGTAGATTCAACCACTTGTCTATAACATATGTGTCTATCTGAACTTCAAATATAGAAATATCAAAGTTTATTTGTACCTTGAAGGGGGCGATGCCTCCACTCAAAGAAGATGCATCGCCTGTTGGTAGTCGCAGAAGGATTTGCACGAAATTATCCATCATCTCATTCCTCTGTTGCATGAGGGATTCCTCAATCAATAGTTTGAAAGGATCTCCTATCCCGTCATCTTTATTTTCTCCTTCGATGAGAGGTCGCTTGGGTGTTCGAGAGCTTTTGTCCTCAAGAGAAACAAGCTTGAGACCCAAATCTTTGTACTCCGACCTTGTTGGGGACATGCATTAAGACGAAAAGGATCAGACCACTCTGATACCACTGATCTGGATTTTATGAGAAGAAAAAAATGACTATAGATTATTGCTAGATGCTTAAAACATAATAACAAAGATACAGTAAAAATGGTTTTCTATTCAATAAGGAAATAAGTTGAAACTGTAAAATGCAGCAGAAAACAAGCTTGTTGGAATGGTGGCAGCTTATCTTTGAGAAGAGATGTGATGACTGCGCTCATTCGCAAGAAGATGATTACAATGAGACTCTCAAGGCATTTTTACAATAAACAGGAGTTTAAAAAACCCTAAACATCCAAAAACCAAACCCTAGGAGATGAAGCGCCAAAATTCATGTGGGCCCCGTTTGGGTAAGTCAGTACATCAACTTCTCGGGGTCGTAACTTTTGCATACGATCTTCATTTTAGGTGTATGATAGCCCATTGGAAATATTTATCTAAGGACTACAACAATTGCACAAAATTTCATGATGAAATTTTGCAACCTCTACATACCCGAAAAAAACGTCGTTTAGGTCCTCAAAACGGCTCCGGAAGTTCAGGATCCGAAAAAACTACTAAAAATAGTAAATTATCAAAATTGCTAGAAAGTTGTTTTGAGCCAGCTGGAAAAGGTGGGTGGCCACCGATATCCACCTGGATCAGTATGTGAACCATATAAAGTGGGAGGCAAACACTCTGGTAGATATTGAACAACAGGAAGCTCCTTCGGCTTCCTTTTCACAGACTACCACTCCATAGATACCAAAGGAAAAAAGGCCAAGAAAGTATACCTCTCCTTCAATCACTGAGGTATCAACAGAAGATTTTAAGGTTTACAACAAAAGACCCAAAACCACTCATGCTATTCACAAGTATGGTGAGGAAGAGCCTTACTCTGCCAAAGTGTTTGAGGGAAAACATCAGGTGGCATCCACTCCTTCTTCAAAGAAGAAAATGGATATAGTTGCGACCACCCAAAATTCACAAGGAGATGTACCCCTGAGCATTTTTGAAAAATATGACATGATTAAAAAGAAGAACCAGATGCTGACCAACAACACTTATGCTCAGTTCTGGAAGAAAACCTCCACAGCACAACACAGACTGTTGTCATCTTTTGACACAGAGAAAGGAAGAATGCATTTAGCATTCCTATAAGCACAGGTGCCTCAACCTAAGGAGATCACTCACTACAAAAGATTAACTATTGTTTTTTACACCAAACAAGTTCATCCAGCTGATCAAATGGATTTGCACAGACAGACTAGAGAAATGGTTTTCTCCACATTGGCACATGCTTCCTCACAGCAACAAAGTTACAGGTATCTCTAAACAATGTTCAGACCCAATTGAAGTTGGAAAAGATATCCTCTTTTGCAAAGGATAACAAAATAAAATCCTTAGAGGAGTTGGTGCTCAAGATTGGGTATGATCCCTAAAATGTAAAAGGAGCATAGGAGATGATAAAGAAAAAGAATGTTGACATTGCATCTCTGAAAAAACAACCAAAATTTCCACCAACAGAGGATTCACAAGCTAAAGAAATAGTTGAGGCAGAAGATGAGAAAGAGGAATGGTTGAAGCTAATCATGCAGCAGAATGCACAGATAAAGGAAATGGAGGCAGAATTGGAAAGGTTATTATAAGAGAAGGAGAAATCAACCCCAATGGAAGTTATTCCATTGAGTGCAGTTCCCTTGTCAGAAGTCAGTACAGCATTTGTGCCAACGACCACTACAGTAGAAATTCTATCAGCAACTCCATTGACATCATTGGAAAAGACTATGGAGCTAGCAAAGTCCATGGAGGAGAGACTCTGCAAGGAACAGAGATCAATAGGCGGAAAATGGAGGTTGAAAGTCTCCAAGAACTCAAGTCTTCCTTCCAAACAAGATACAATGTTGAGAGACAAGAATCGGAGAAGCTTAAGAAGGAAATACAGTAGCCCCAAAAACAAACAGTGGCAAGAAAGACATTAGCAGAGGCTAAGGAAAATGTCTAGACAAACATCTCCAATTCCGTAAACGAGATTTGGCCCATGGTGCAAATCATGTTTGAACAACATGATTTGGTACTAAAGAGCAGGCAGGCCATCCACTTAGAGTCTACCACGTCCTGATCATTAATGACAGGGTCGTTTGTAACTTTGATTATAAATATTTCAAACTTAGAAGTATTGAGGGTTGATCTTTACGCCCAAGCAAGATGTAATCACTATAATTGTTATCAAGAGGTTATTCCAGTAATACAAAGAGATGTTTCATAGGATTCCTGCGTGTTAGTTGTTGGTGAAGTTTCCTCTGTCTTTGTAGAAGGTTTTTTCTTTCTCAGTTATTATATTGTTGTTCTAATATAATCTTTAAAGGAAGTTAAAGTTGCATAATTTTCCATTGTGTACTATGTTCTTAATATTTTATAGAATTAAATGTTTTCCTTCTGATGTTATAACAAAGAAATTCTTAAATTCTTTTTTGTTCTAACTGATATCTCACCTTTTTCAGCAATACATCATTTTCTTCCTAAAGAATCCAACAGTTGCACTATCTTGCCAAGTAAAACGAATCTTCTAAAAACTGTCCTTTGACCTCTATTTTATAAAATAGACCCCATAGCCCAATGGAAGCGTAAGTGACATTCAGCCATTTTATTAAAAAAAAAATACAAACAACTTGGTTATATTCTTTTTAACTAGCCTAAGATCTAAAAATCCAAACAAATCTAAATCTTACAGAGAGATCCCTCTCTGAAACTGGAAGGGCTAGCTCCCAGTTTTGAAGTGGTTGGTTAAGGTTACCTCTAATAAATTTCTTCTTGCCTCACAACAACCTCTGGGAATTTACAGAGTGATAACATAAATGGCGACCATACTAGGGAATGAACTGAACAAACTTTCCACCCCTTTATTTCTTTCCCCTAGACAAAGATAAATTTATTTCTGAAAGAATCACAAACCCTAAATATTATCTAGAAATAATGTTCAGAGGTTGTTAAAGTTTGTATATAATAGTTAAAATCTCCAAAAGAAAAATAAAATCAACAGTTCTGGCTCCCAAAATAATTTTTACTAGATCTCATCTTGACCCAGAACCTGCAATAGCAATATATAATCCTGAAATATTACTCAGGAAGAAAAATACTGCAGAGATTTCAAGGAGTAACAGAGCACTTCCAAGGTCCCTTTCCATCCCAGAAAAGTTAGTTGTTCATCCAAACCTTGAGTCTGATATATCCTTCCAACCAAATCTTTTCAGGCCAAAATCTGACAGTTTTGTCAGTAAAACGGTCTTAGATCAAACCATCTTTCAGCCCAGGACCCCTGAAATACTCTCTCATAGAGCTGGATTTGATCAACATTTTCACCCCGAGACTGATAAGTTCGAATACCTAGTTGTGAATCTTGGTCAAGCCTTAGACAAACTCCATCTTCAACAGTCCATTGAACTTCTTGTTTTAACTATTGTTGCAGTTTCTGCTAAACCTAAACCAGGTCATTCCATTCCTCTAAGCCCTTCATCTTCTATAGCTTCAGTCACTACCTCTCTTGTCCCATAGGTTGTTGTTTATCCTCCTCCACCAATCATGGCAGCAACATATGCTCCATTGGTATTGGTTGCTCCTTTACATGGCATGCCTCAAGATTATCAAACCAGACTCCCGCAGTTTGATAGTACTAGTCCCCTGAATGCACAACAACATGTTGACAAAATGAATGATTACTTTGACCTACATGAAGTAGATGAAGTTGATGTGCAGATGAGATTATTTGCACAAAGTCTGACTGGAGAATTAAAAAAGTGGTTCAAAACCTTACGTGTTGCTACCATTACTGATATTGCTATCTTTCATCGAACCTTCCTTGACAGGTGGGAGGTAAAGAAAAATCCTCTCCAGATTCTGTCATACTATGAGAACATTAGAAGGAACCAAAGAGAGGCAGTGCAGGATTACTGCACTCATTTCAACAATCTATACAATGCTATCCCTATTGATATCAAACCACCACAAGGTTTGGCATTAATAAAATTCCTTGATGTCTTTGACACTGACATGTCATATCAGTTGAGAGAAATAAATGCAATAACTCTGGAATACATGCAAATAAGTGTCATCAGTGTGGAAGAAAATCTTTTGGCCAGAAGGGACAGGCAGAGAACAAAAAAGAGGGTCACCATCAAAGAAGAACCTTTTGCTTCCTCATCAGATGCCAAATTAGATTCTCTCGCCCGAGATATGGAGAAATGATGGAGAGACTCACCATAACTGACAAGAACCCACCTAGTGAGAACCAAGTTGCCCCTCAAATTAGAAACCCAAACTTCAGAAGAAATCCACCTCAGATCATGCAGAGAGATCCTAGAGATCAAAGGGAATAAAGGGGACCTGATCAGCAGATTAGACCACCTCTCCAGGAGAATTATGTCGATGACGGGGAGGAAGTAATTGAGGAGTTTGATGACACTCATATAAACCTAATGGGTGATCATGATCATGATCATGAATCCATTTTTCTCACCCAGGAAGAGCACGAAATCTTTCTCCTTTCACAAACAGAGGTAAATGAGGAAGCTGAGAAAACAAAACAGCAAGCCTTTGAGAACTCTATAATGAAGGTTCACATGCAGTATAAATTGAGAAGCAAGAAGGAAAACAAGAACTCTCCGAAGAAGGCTGTTGAAACCAAGAAAACCTCAGAAAACCCTCCCAAGAAAGTCCCTGGGTGAAATAATGTTGAATCTCCTGCGCAAAAAACTCCATAAATTCTTAAAAGAGCAAGTCGAACTGAAGATTCATCAATCGTTCAAACAAGTACACCTAGCCACAGAGATTCTACCTATAAATCAGAAGTACAGACCTTAAACAAAGCCACCGCTCCTTTCAACCTTGGAGGGGAACTAGCTCAATTGAAGATTCCCATCCCCCTCTCTGAGCTGATGAACAAAAATGCCTACAGATCTTAGGTAATAAAATCTTTAAGCATCGAACCCGAGATAGGTACCAAAGCTTTGAATTTTGGATCTATACATCACTCTAACACAACAAACCTTGTCGACGATCAACCTGAGCTCATGTTTGGTCCTGAAGTTGACAATCAAACTGATAATGGTGTCGTGGCCCCTTTTTACATTAGCATAAACATCCACGATCTGATATTACACAACGCTATGCTGGATTCGGGTGCCTCTCACAACCTAATTCCCAAAGCTATGATGGAAAATTTAGGACTCAAGGTCACCATACCCTACAAATATGTGCATTCTTTCGACTCCATCAAAGTCAAATGTATAGGCTTGATCAAAGACCTATGCATCACCTTGGCTCAAATCCAAGCGAAAAGTATGGTGATGGATATCGTCATTGCAGATATTCCCCCCAAGTATGGTATGTTGCTATCAAGGTCTTGGGGAGCTAAATTGAGAGGAACCCTATAGCTAGATATGTCTTACACCACCATTCCGATTTTCGGACAATAGAGAAGACTTTACAGGGAAACACTCATGAAGTATATGGTCAGTAGCCAGGAAAAACCACACAACTACCCACTATACTCCACACATTCTAATCTGGACTCTTTTATTCTATACAATGATGGTGAATTTGAAGAACAAATCTCACAACTGGAGGATGATGCACCTGATCCGAAGGATGATAAAGCAGTTTTCGAAGTAAGAAACCCCACGATTGAAGAGAATGAGGAGTTGCTAGCATATTTCTGGAGCATGGACTTCGATGGCGTTGTGAGTAAAGAAGGAGTTGGAGCCGGATTTTGGTTGCATAACCACATGTCAAAGTATTCCGAGAATCATTCCTACAAACTGAACTTCCAATCTACTAACAACATAGCCGAGTACGAGGCTTTGATGCTCAGCCTGAAATTATTGAAGAAATTTGGTGCCAAGTAGATAATGGTAAGGGGTGATTCTGAATTGATTATCAAGCAAATCAAAGGTGAGTATGTAGCAAAACATCCCAGACTTAGAACCTATAGGAATGATGTTTTAGATGCTCTTCAATGCTTTATTGAGATTGACTTGCAGGTAATTCCTAGGGGACAAAATATACTTGCAGACGGGTTGGCTATATCAGCAGCTACCTGTAAAATCCATTTTCGTCCCACTCACAAGTACATAGTGGAGGTGAAGTATAGACCAACCATTCCTGACAACATCATATATTGGCAGGTATTTGGAAATGACGATCAAATCGAATATTTTCTACATTGTAAGAATGGTTTCGAATGTACAAACACATATTTAGAAAATGATGACAAATTTGTAAATAAATTTGTTTTTGAGAATGTTAGTGTGAATAAAATAGATGCTGAAGAATTCAATGAAAATGATGTAGATTCTGATATTCTGCAATTGAAAAATATTGCGTTACCTAGAGGTTTAGTTCCATTGGAAGACTTGTTTGATTTTAATGATGTAGCCAAAAAACTGAAAATTGAAGCTAGTGGTAAAGAGGTTGAAGAGTGCAACATAGGAACAGAAGAAAACCCCAAAATAATAAAACTGTCTAAATCTCTACCACCAGAGAAAAAAAGAAAACACATTGAACTTTTTAAGGAATATATAGATGTTTTTTCCTGGGGCTATGAGGACTTAAAATCCCATGACACAAGTATCATACAACATTGGATTCCCATAAAAGAAGAACACAAACCTTTCAGACAGAAACTTAGGAGAATTATTCCCAAGTGGCTTCCCCTGATAGAGAAAGAAATCAAAAAGATGTATGATGCAAAGATTATAGTCCCCTTGAGATTTTCCAAATGGGTTTCTAACCTGGTTCCGACCAGAAAGAAAACTGGGGAGATCAGACTTTGTATAGATTTCAGAAATCTGAACAAAGTCTCCCTCAAAGACAATTGGACCATATTTTACAAAAGGTGGTTGGATCCAGTAGGATCTCCTTACTAGATGGTTTCTCTGGTTACAACCAAGTTCTAGTCCATCCAGAAGATCAAGAGAAGACAAATTTTACCACACCCTGGGGAACCTTCATGTATGTGAAGATGCCATTTGGTCTAATGAACGTTGGGGCTACTTTTCAAAGAGAAATGGATATTGATTTTGTGGATGAGACTGGGAGATTTATAGTCATTTATCTGGATGATGTAACTGTTTACTCCAAATATGACAAGGAACACTTGCTCCACCTCAGACGTGTTTTTGAGAAGTGCAGAAAATTTGGGATTTCATTGAATCCTAAGAAAAGTATTTTCAAGTTAGAGGAAGATAAACTACTAGGACACATAATCTCAAAAGACGGAATTAAAATAGATCCCAGCAGGATAGAAGCCATCCAGAAGGTGGAACACCCTAGGAATATCAAAGAACTGCAATCTTTCATTGGAAAAATAAATTTCCTTAGAAGATTCATACCAAACATGGCCGAACTTCTCAGGAATATCACTAATATGTTGAAAAAAGACACAAAAATTAAATGGAACGCCGAGTCCAAACAGTCATTTGAGCAGGTGAAACATGCTCTCACCCAAGCCCTAGTTCTGATTAGGCCGGATTATACCAAAGACTTTTATATTTTCTCCTTCGCATCTGAGCACATTATAGTAGCGGTATTGTTGCAGAAAAACAGTGAAGGGTACGAGCAACCCTTAGTGTTTTTCAGCAAAGCTTTAAGAGACGCAGCGTTGAATTATAACATTATGGATAAACAAGCCTTTTCTCTGGTAAAGTCTATAAAATATTTTAGAGTCTATATTCTCCACTCTCACACAATTGCATAAGTCCCAAACACAGTGGTTAAGGATATCCTGACCCAGGATAATCCGGATGGTAGAAGAGGAAAATGGATTGCGGTTATTCTAGAATATGACATTGAAATAAAACCTACTAAACTGATCAAAGGACAGGGTTTGGCCAAACTAATGGCTGAGTCTAATTTTCATGCTTTAGATATTAATTGTTTGGCTGCAATAGACGGACCGGAAGAGCAAGCGACTCCGAACATAAAAGACGCATTCTTAAACTCCCCTTGGTACGCAGACCTCATTTTTTTACTCCAAAATTTACAGCCTGCTCCAGGTTTGACTAAGGCCAAAACTAGATTTGTTAAATTGAAAGCATTGAAATTTTGTATTTTAGAAAGAAATCTCTATTGGAAATATCATGGTGGTATCTTGCTTAATTTCCTGTTAAAATATGAAGCTGACAAAGTTATTCAAGATTTTCATGTAGGAGACTGTGGTGGGCACCTGAGATGGAAGACCACAGCTAACAAGATTATGAGAGTTGGTTTTTACTGGCCTACTCTGTTTGTTGACATCCACCAGAAGGTTACATCTTGCCACAAGTGCCAGATTTTTGAAGGTAAAAGGAAGCTTATGCCACTCCCTATGAAACCCATTTCTATTGAATATCCTTTCCAACAATGGGGTCTACACTTCATTGGTGAAATACATCCACCCTCCTCGGGCCAATACAAATGGATCCTCATGGCCACAGACTACTGCACCAAGTGGATCGAGGCTGTAGCATGCAGGCAAGCTATTGACTCTATCATCATCAAGCTTTTAGAAACTAACATTTTGTCTCGTTTTGGATGCCCCGGAAAAATTATAGCTGACAATGCAACAACTTTCAGATCCAAAAGGCTCATAGATTTTTGCAATCAATATCGCATTACTCTGGGACACTCGATGACATATTATCCGCAAGGAAATGGGCTATATGAGTCTTCTAACAAAATTCTGGTGAACATTCTCAGAAAGACACTGCAAAAAAACAAGAAATCATGGCATAATAAGTTGGTTTTCTCACTTTGGGCTAATGGAATAAGCACCAAAAGAGCAATTGGTATGTCTCCATACCAGTTGGTATATGGCACCGAGGCAGTTTTTCCCTTTCCACTAGGAGTCCCTGTCATGAAACTGTTGCAGGGAACGCAAGAAGAACCAAATGATGTCCAGCAAAGGATAAATCAAATGATCCACCTAATGCAATCTAGAGAAGAAGTTTACAACAGAACTCAAGTGATCCAGGAAAATATAAAAAAGATTTATGACAAGAGAACCAAAGAGGATAACTTTGCATTGGGTGATCTGGTTTTGAAATGGGACTCCAAAAATGAAGATAAAGGTAAACATGGGAATTTTGGTAGCCTGTGGAAGGGTCCTTACACCATTCAGACCTATAGAGGAAATAATGTTTTCCTGCTTACTATTAGTGATGGATCAAACCTGTCGGGGGGACCTGTAAATGGCAGGATGTTGAAACATTACTTGCTACCTCAGTAGAAATATCACCATTCCCTTCCATTGTACATATCATTTATTTTACAAGTATTTTGTGTGTAGGTTCTTTGTTCAAGTGTTTGAAGCCTACAGAGAAGGACCTAAGACACTAGATAATGTCATCAAAATTTGCAAAATAAAACAAGTCAGATAACAGAAGAAGTTCTAGAGGACATTTTTTCAAGACTACAAGAAACAAGATTCTTGGCATCTCACAAGGAGGATACCATCCCCAGGTGGAGCCACTATTATAACCCTATAATTTATAGGATCAACTATTTATTGTAATTTTGTTCCTTTAGTGTTTTGACTTGCAGATATTGTCGCATTCTACAAAAGAAAAAGAAAAGAAATGAGAAAAACAAAAAGAGCGCATAAAAGAAAAAGGATAAAGCCCCGTGAATTGATAATGACTTGATCCATACATTTTAAACATGGCCAAGTCTTTTAAATTTAAGTATTTAGGATTAGTGAATAAGATTGGCTATATTGTCTAATCTTAGCCAAGTAATTTAGGATTAGTGAATAAATTTGACCAAACAGTCTAATCTTGGTCAAATAACCCCAGGGTAGAGTATTTTCTTAGCCCAACAGTTTAATTTGGGCTACGGGTGAAAAGGAGTAGGTTAGCACATAGGTTAGTTAGTTTCTCTTCAAGAAAATGTGTAAGATGATCGATGAAAAATGCAGGATTTTGATGGTGAAATGTTTTTCTGACCCCATGGTGACAAAAGAAAGGGGGGCAGCGCACAAAAACCATAAATAGGTCATTAAACCTAATTTTGGACTCATATATTGAAACACACCCCAGAGATTAAATATCGGGCCTAGATGTACGACTAAGTTGTTGGCGCCCAGATCTACAGTTTTGATGAGTTTTCGGACCCCCCTGACCGTTCTACCTTTAATGGTGGGGGGGAGGGGGTCTGAAAAGGTGATTAAAGCGTGTGCTTAGATCTACGTCCATCCCATCAGCACGCAAATGGACAGTCCATAGGAGATTCCGGACCCC
>ML808354.1:86009-113980 GCA_009831015.1 Picea engelmannii | reverse complement strand
CCCTCTCACAATATAAAGGACCCGTTAACCATTTATTACTGGCCACATACCTGTTGTTCACTTGACCTTTCCTTTTTTGCCCAACGGACACCCCTTCACTAGTTTCCAACCCCGTTTCAGCCATTCGCATTTCACTCACACTCCCCGCCTATCAAAGACTCATTTCTGTTTGCCTCTACAACATATCATCCAGCCATAGCTTTCTCCTACTAACATTTGTTCAGTGTGCAGGTACCGGTGGAAAACAATGGTGCCCAAAAGTAAAAAGTTAAATGTGGAGGAAAATCCTTTCCTCCCACCTCCTGTCGATCTCGACCGGATCCCATTAGTAGACAAAGACTATTTAATCTTAGAAAATAGGTTTGATTTCAACTTCGCTGAGCTACAGTCATGGTTTAAAGACACCTTCATTGATTAGAGTGATGAAATTGGGCTCTGGCAGTCAATTTTCCCTCTGTATCTTTTTCCCCAAGTCTATCATTTTCCCAAATTCACTCTCAAATGCCAAGCGCACTACCTCCCTGATCAGAGAGCCATAGTATCTTCATTTGGAGAAACCCTTTTCCTTATTACACCCGAGGCCATCGATCAAATGATGCAGGTACCCAAAGCCGAACTTCACTCTCCCCTCACAATTGAAATTCTGACAGAAATGTATCAGAACATGTCATTTCCCCAAAGGGCACAAATCTTTGAGTTGTTCGTTCCACAAGATGCCCAATTCCCTAAGAAGAATCATTCCACAAGATGCCCAATTCCCTAAGAAGAATCCTCCCTGTCATTCTTCCATATTTTCCAAAAAGGGAAATCAGATTATCTCAATACTATGTTGTTTGCTCAGTTACTTCTCAGATGAATGGGTGGATGAACCTATCCTAGGTTTCCTATCCATTTTCCCTGTTGAAGAGAAAGTGGCCACCCAGTTTGATTACAATGGTTTTTTAGCCGAGAACCTACACGAGCAACTGGAAAATTTCCCTACAGAAGGCATGTTCCGGTATTCTTCAATACTGGCCTACATGTTTATGTTCTATCAAGAAGACAAATTTTCCTTTCTCATGCAGAAGATGGACAAAGACGGAAAACCACAATCAGTAACTCTATGGACGTCATTGCTCAGAAGAAACTCCACTGAGTTCAGTTTCAAACAATTCATCGAGTTGTTTTATCACCCATTGGTAGGCATGCTCAGTGGAAGACCGGAACCGAGGATAAACGAGGAGATCCAAAGAGTTCTGCACCTTTCAGATCTCGCAAAAACTGGGGACTCGTTCCTATACCAGAATCACACGGAGATCAGAGTGTATGCAGGGTGTGAACTAGGTCCATATAAATTGCCCAAGTATGTGCATGTCCAAATATTTGCACTAGAGTATATCCGTCAAATGATAAATTCATATGACATTCATTTTGTGTCTCTAAAGAAAAAACAACAGATGAGAATTAAAGGGCAAATAGGACCGTTTGTCTACAATAGTCGAGTTGTTGGGGAAGAGGCAGATAAACTATTAAAGGAAATGAAATTTAGCACCAGTTTCATTTGGCGTTATGATCCAAGTGGGATCATTGCAGAGATGAGATCCAAAAAAAAAAGTTCACCTTATGCTCACATCCTCAAACCAGAAATTGAAAAGTATGTGAACCAGACAGAGTGGGAGGCAAATAATTTGGTAGATACTGAACAACAGGAAGCTCCTTTGGCTTCTCTTTCACAGACTACCACTCCACATATACCAAAGGAAAAAAGGCCAAGAAAGGATACCTCTCCTTCAATCACTGAGGTATCAGCAGAAGATTTTCAGGTTTACAACAAAAGACCCAAAACCACTCATGCTATTCACAAGTCTGGTGAGGAAGAGCCTTACTCTACCAAAGTGTTTGAGGGAAAACATCAGGTAGCATCCATTCCTTATTCAAAGAAGCAAATGGATATAGTTGTGACCACCCAAACTTCACAAGGAGATGTACCCCTGAGCATTTTCGAAAAATATGACATAATTAAAAAGAAGAACCATATGCTGACCAACGGCACTTACGCTCAATTCTGGAAGCAAACCTCCATAGCACAACAAAGACTGTTGTCATCTTTTGACACAGAGAAAGGAAGAATGCATATAGCATTCCTGCAAGCACAGGTGCCTCAATCTAAGGAGATCACTCACTACAAAAGATCAACTATTGTTTTTGAAACCAAACAAGTTCATACAGCTGATCAGATGGATTTGCACAGACAGACTGGAGAAATGGTTTTCTCCACATTGGCACATGCTTCCTTTGCAACAGCAAAGTTACAGGTATCTCTAAACAATGTTCATACCCAATTGAAGTTGGAAAAGATATCCTCTTTTGCAAAGGATAACAAAATAAAATCCTTAGGGGAGTTGGTGCTCAAGATTGGGTATGATCCCTCAAATGTAAAAGAAGCAAAGGAGATGATAAAGAAAAAGAATGTTGACATTGCATCTCTGAGAAAACAACTGAAATTTCCACCAACAGAGGATTCACAAGCTAAATAAATAGTTGAGGCAGAAGATGAGAAAGAGGAATGGTTGAAGCTAATCATGCAGCAGAATGCACAGATAAAGGAAATGGAGGCATAATTGGAAAGGTTATTAAAAGAGAAGGATAAATCAACCCCAATGGAAGTTATTCCATTGAGTGTAGTTCCCCTTGCAGAAGTTAGTACAATAGTTGTGCCAACGACCACTACAGTAGAAATTCCATTGGCAACACCATTGACAGCGTTGGAAAAGACTGTGGAGCTAGCAAAGTCCATGGAGGAGATGACTATGCAAGGAACATAGATCAATAGGCTGAAAATGGAGGTTAAAAGTCTCCAGCAACTCAAGTATTCCTTCCAAACAAGATACAATGTTGAGAGACAAGAATCAGAGAAGCTTAAGAAGGAAATACAGCAGCTCCAAAAACAAACAGTGGCAGGAAAGACATTAGCAGAAGCTAAGGAAAATATCTGGACAGACATCTCCAATTCCTTAAACGAGATTTGGCCCACGGTGCAAATCATGTTTGAACAACATGATCTGTTGCTAAAGAGCAAGCAGGCCATTGACAGGATAAGAAGAGAACTGGATGAAATGCCCTTGGCAGCTAACGAGATCATTAAGTTTTTGAATTCAAAAACCAAGGAAGAGCTTGAAGAACTGAAAGTTGAAGACAGAACAGAGACTATCCTCGAAGTAAAAAGAGTGTTGACTAAAAGAGGATTAATGTTGCAGTTGGAGGAGAAAGCTTAGAACATGGACATTGGAGTTCAAATATTTTTTAACAAGCTTGAAGCCTTACMGAAAAAGGGCCTTCCTGGCCTACTTGTCCTAAATGATAAATTGATGACTTTATCTGATTATAAGCAAAAGATTTCCACCATGGACAAAGACAGTTCTAAGTTTTAAGGGATATAGGTCAGCATCACAGGAAAAGCATTCTTAGAGACTTTGCAACCTGACCTCAGCATACAACATGAAATCAAGTACATTTTCCTCACCAAGCCAACTTTTGCTAAGTACACCAAGATGGATAAAATCTACCACCGGCTATTGAAACTTACCATCCCAATCACACAAAGATGGAATGAGCTATGTGAATTGATTGAGTAAAGGTAAAGGTCTCATCCAACTCAGCGTTCAGCGTGGTTAAAGTCATCTAAATGACTCACCAACGGTCTTCCCCAAAATCAACATGAGAGATTCGACACATCATCATCAGTTACTACATTTTTGCATCTTGTTAGCTAGTTAGTTTGACGTAGAGTCTGCCACATCCTGATCATTAATGACAGGGTCATTTGTAACTTTGATTATAAATATTTCAAACTTAAAAGTATTGAGGGTTGATCAAAACACCCAAGCAAGATATAATCGTTGTAATTTTTATCAAGAGGTTATTCCAGTAATACAAAGAGACGTTTCACAGGATTCCTACATGTTAGTTGTTGGTGAAGTTTCCTCTGTCTTCGTAAAAGGTTTTTTCTTTCTCAGCTATCATATTGTTGTGCTAATCTATTCTTTAAAGGAAGTTAAAGTTGCAAAATTTTCCATTGTGTACTATGTTCTTAATCTTTTATAGATTTAAATGTTTTCCTTCTGATGTTATAACAAATAAATTCTTAAATGTTTTTTTGTTCTAACTGATATCTCACATTTTTCAGCAATATATCATTTTATTCCTAAAGAATTCAGCAGTTGCACTATCTCGCCCTGTAAAATGAATCTTCTAAAAATTGTCCTTTGACCTCTATTTTATAAAACAGAGCCCATAGCTCAATGGAAGCGTAAGTGACATTCAACCATTTTATTAAAAAAAACAATACAAACAACTCGGTTCTATTCTTTTTAACTAGCCTAAGATCTGAAAATCCAAACAAATCTAAATCTTACAGAGAGATCCCTCTCTGAAACTAACAGGGCTAGCTCCCAGTTTCGAAGTGGTTGGTTAAGGTTACCTCTGATAAATTTATTCTTTCCTCACAACAACCTCTGGGAATTTACAGAGTGATAACAGTTAGCATATGAAGGATTAGTAATATTCGTCAAGGTTTCTACATTTTATAATATATTTCCATCCTTAAAATCATCCCTAGTTGGTACTCAATAAATAATAAAGAGATCACTTCCTTGATATAACTTGACCCATAAATGCAACAATGAATCCTTCATTTGGTCATTTAATGAGCACAAAGCAATAAAATAGTCAATCATTTATTGACTACTATCAAAGAATTGATTAGAATATGGAAAATAAAAGAGACTGATCTTTATTAATAGGGAATCACAAGTCTAAAAATGATACAGAGAATGGAAAAATACATAGTGAACCACTATGAATTCCTTTGGGTTGAAAAAATGCCTATTAGACCATTCCAACCTCCATCACTCTTGGATTTCCCTCTTTATAGCCTAGATTAATATGACAGTATTACATTTTGAATTACAACCTCCTCATAGGATTCATGTGCCTAAGGAAGGAGAGGTTGCAAGTGTACAACAAAAAGAAAACTAAATGCTATATTACAGACTAATGTTGGCAGTATTTACAACATGCTCATAAATATTGATGATGTGTATTTTTGAGCACATCTCCTTTAGGAAGTTGGCCTCCCATCTCACAAATAATCCTCAGACAACTGGTAGGGATCCATCTTGACACCTAGCAATCGATCCTTCCTCCAAAAACTCCAAAACTTGAGTTTTCAATGCTAGTTGGCAGCACACGGATGTTTTAATTTTATCTCTCAAATTCCAAATTGGGTCAAGTTGAAATATGGTCAACTGGTCAATGCCATTATCGTTCTCCTCCACAAAAAATTTCAGAAGAACCCACATCACCATTTTATAGTTATGATCAAATATTTAGAAGAAGTTGCTACAGGAAATGAGTTCACAAGGCCCATATTTGCCAGTTCGTAGCACCAATGATAAAAAATCAAAAACCCTTCTCTCAGCCTTTAAAATGGTATGAAAAACCTCATGGAGTACCTAGTAATCCTTGGATTGATGTTGATGTTTGTGAATGTGAACATATATGTTTGCAAGATGACCAACCCCCAATGCTCCTCTTCAACTAGTTTGCAGCACCAGTTTGTAGCGCTAGTTCACATCACCAAAATCCAAATAAATGGTGCACTTCAAGGAGACTATTAGAGTACAATTCTATGGGATAAAATCTAGCTCCATAGGGAATGGATACCTCCCTATGAGGCTCCAAGAACATGCAATTACAGTGCCTTTTTCATTGATGTCACCTGAAAATTGTAACCTGCTCTCCATGCCCATGATGTAAACTGACCACATTATGTAAATAAAACTTTCCCTGCCAGTAGTTCCTTGTATCCATTGGGCTAGTGGAGTCTTATTCAAATACTAAAATAAAACTGAAAATTGAAATTCTTGAACACAATACTATTTATATACACTCTTATCTTTTAACTGGAAAAAGACAAATCGATTATGTAAAAGAGAATTTCAAAGTTATCCATTCAAGAAACAAACTGACTAACCAGTTTTCTCGAACATGCTTTGTCAAAATAGAATATTTAAACTCAAACAACAATGGATCATAAATCTGATCTTCACACTTGGAATGAAACCAAGACAGAGAATTAAAATTGATGAACTTCTCTAAAGAAGTGGTGAAAGGATCATAGAACTCATAAGAAATTACCTCTTCTCGTTGCTTGAACTGAATGGATTGTTCATGACAATCTTGTTCTCCATAAATGATACCAAATTCCTGCTCATGATATGATGAAAAATAAAGAAGAAGAATTGAACTCTTCATTAATTCCAATCCCAAACTACTCAATACCTACCAAGGATGATGAACCATAAGTATCAAATATAGGCTTGCTAACTTCCAAAAATGGATCTGCTACAGCTAACGAAGAAGAAAGTTTAGTGAAATTTTCATGAAACTTGTCCTGGTCTCCTTCACGGCCATCCAAACAACAACTATCAAAAGGATTTTGAGATTTTTTCAAGTTATCACGACCTTGATATATATCATTTTCCTCATAATCAGGTTGTTCATACTTTTAGAAGATAAAGGCACAACTTGTTCCTTGTAGAAATCATAATCATAATAGTCGTCATAAATGGGTGCATCAAAAGGTTGTGCAACTAGTGATGAATAATGTGAAATAGTTTCTGCATTTTCTTTCAAATGTTCACCCAAAACAACAAGTTTTCTGAGAGTATGATGATGCATAAATAATTCCTTATCAACAGAAAGACCTTCAACAAGAACTTCTTCAGTCAAAAATGGATTTTCATGAGGATGAGTATTTAGCTGGTCATGAAACCTATTAAAAGCATTATGATCACATTCCAAAATGTCTCCACAAATAATTGGGTGCAAGGTCTCATCAGGTACATCACACATCCTCTCTTATGTTTGCTAAATATATGACCCAAAATTTTCACAACAATCCTTAAGAAGTGTATCAGAAGAAGAATACATTTTACAATACTTGATGAATATTGCATGGAATTCACTCAAGGACTATATGATCGAAGAATACAAGGACCAATATCGATGTCTTGCATCGCCCTCCAATGAGTACATAAACATCTTCATATGAACATCCTTGTGATATAAATCTAGTCGATACATGCATTCATGAAACTTGACGAGTTAATATGAAGGGTTATCCTCCTTGCTCTCTCTGAACTATGGAAGGAAGTCTCCCCAAATATCTATAACATGAACAACATTTAGAAAACCATCAATATCAACAAAATTCAAAGGAGAAAACCTTGCAGCCACAATGGCATTCATTTTATCATTTTATGCCATTCTAGATCTTCAACCAGTGGAGCCTCCTATGGATTTATGAATAGTGGAGTCGCTATGGTGAAAGATAAGCAGTCTAAAAGTGTCTATCTTCATTTCACCATCCAAATATAGATATCTTCATTGTTGTTCTTCCCAGGGAAAATATCTTCGTTGTTTCATCCCCAGTAGTGGCGCCAAGAATGTTAGCTCTCTAGGAGTCACCCTCAGACTGCAAGTGAGGTGAGCCTAGTAACATAGAATTTGAATTTAAAACTTAAAAGATAAACTTGAAAGTCATATGGATCCGACCATAAGGACAATCAGATTCATCTACCGTACACATTCCCAACTATATCCTTCAGCAAAAGTGGCCCTAGTAACTTTGGATTAGTAAATAGGCTAGATGAAAGTATGGAAGGGAAGAAAACTGTGAAGGAATGAATCAGAAATAAATCAAGATATTGTTTGTACTCAATACATAGTAAATAGATCATTTCTTTGATAGAACTTGATCCATAAACGCAACAATGAATCCTTCATTTTATCATTTTATGAGCACAAGGAAATAAAAGAATCAATCATTTATTGACTACTATCAAAGCATTGATCAAAATATGGAAAATAAAATATATTGATCTTTATTAATATGGAATCACAAGTATGAAAAAGATATAGAGAATGGAAAAATACACTGTGATAACCACTCTGAATTCCTTTGGGTTGAAAACCCCCCTCTTAGACCAATCCAACCTCCATAATTCTTGGATTCCCCACTTTATATCCTAGATTAATATGATAGTATTGAATTTTGAATTACAACCTCCTCATAGGATTCTTGTGCCTAAGGAAGGCAAGGTTGCAGGGGTACAACAGAAAGAAAACGGAATGCTATATTACAGACTAATGTTGGCAACGTTTATAACATGCTCATAAATAATGATGATGTCTCTTTTTGAGTGCATATCCTTTAGATTGGTGTCCTACTAGATCACAAATGATCCTTAGACAACTGGTATGGATCCATCTTGACACCTGACAATCGATCATTCCTCCAAAAACTCCAAAATTTGAGTTTGCAGTGCTAGTTGGCAGCACACTGATGTTTTAATTTTATCTCTTTGAAATTTGGTCAGCAGGTCAAAGTCATTATCTTTCACCTCCAAAAAAATTTTTAGAAAAACCCACATCATCGTTTTAGATTTATGATAAAATATTTATAAGAAGTTGCTACGGGAAATGAGTTCGCAACGCTCGTGTCTGTCAGTTCACAACGCCAATGATAAAACATCAAAAACCCTTCTCTCAGCCTTTAAAATGGTATGAAAAAACTCATGGAGTACCTAGTAACCATGGGATTGATGTTGATGTTTGTGAATGTGAACAGAGATTTTTGCAAGCTGACCAACCCCCAATGCTCCTCTTCAACCAGTTCGCAGCACCAGTTCGTCGCGCCAAATTCAAAATCAATGGTGCACTTCACGGAGACTATTGGAAAATAATTCTACGTTCTAACACAATGGAGTAGAATCTACTCCTGACCTACACTTACATGCAAAAGAAGAAACGTTGGGAAAATACAAATTTTCAATTTTTTTTTGTCTTTGTAAGCATACTACCTAGGGAAGTTATGAAGTATCTTCCTAGTGGCTTGGTACAAATAAATGGAAAGGTGGTTATGATGGAAAGAATCACATGCACCTATGGATAGATCCAGGGAAAGCTCCACCTTTACTCTTTCACCTTGTCAAAAAATAGATATCCTTCTCTCTGACTCACTCTTGGTTATTATGCCAGAAAAATATGATCCATAAAAAGAGTGTAAAGTCCGAGAGGGTATGCAGATAACTCTGTCATGGCTATGGATGCTCATTGGCAGTGGATTAAGGTCTGTGATGTCGGGGTGACTTTTTCAGGTCTATAGATGCTCGCCAGCAATAGAGTGACACCATAAGGAAGGAATGATAGCTAAATGGACCCATGCAAATGGAATCCCTACCAGAATCTTGTCTAGAAAGGACATGGATTGAGGTTAAAAGGAAAGGGGGTGGAAAAGATAAACCCCATAAGCAGATCCAGATTTTTGAACCCAGGAACTTGTGTACACATTGATAGAAAAGGTTATGTTGAAAAGGAATAGAATAAATCCAGATGGTTTATCAACCAATTTTCATAGGCTAAGCACGAGGGAAGGAGCAGAGATTATGTTTTCGCCTAGAGAATCGCCATTTGTTGAGCACTCAACACACCCTAAAAGACTTTGCGAAATTTCTTTCTTTTGGGGTACCACTTATCATTTTTGAATCAAAGTTAGTGTTCAGGGATGGTTGGATTTATATGTTGATTATTGTTATCGGTAATTATTGTTTGGTTTGAAGTTATTGACGGATTGATTTAATTAGTAACATGGCATGAAGGGCCTAAAGTGTACATGGTTTAAAAAATTTCAATGGTCGTCAATCGAAGAATTCTAGTCTATAGTACAGTTCTTTAACATCGCCGATACGTTTTTGGCATCGGCGAGATCCAAGATATAAATCACAAATATAGACAACCATAACCAATTGCCAATCATCGATCGTCGATACATTTTCGGCATCAGCGAACTCTGAGGGATGAAACTGTGAAACATTAACCATCACAAATCATCGATCTCTGATCGTCGATACATCGTCAGCATCGGCAGGATAGAATGTTGTAGCTAGGGATCTATGTCTAAATAAAGTCATCGATGCCGAAAAAACATTTCTAACGTAGAGGTCAAAATCAACATCCACGTGTCTTTTCCGCATAAATAGTCCGTATGAATTAGTCTTTTCCTCACATCATCTTTTGAGGTTCCCTGTGTCATATCCGTACTTCCATGTCAGCATCCCCATGTCAGCGGTGTACGACAGTTTTGGTCGGTGTCAGAACTTTTTCCTAAAGGTATCAACGAAACAATAATTGTCGATGTCGATTCACTCATTAATTATCGACAGACTGATAGGTCACCAAATGTCATGGTTTTTCATTGAACCTTCATCATTCTACACCGGAAATCTTGGTCGATTCATTTTTTTGTTCCATTAAAAAGACCTTGTTATTTTCTCGATGTTGATCATACTAGTTTCTTGTGAACACAAAAAGGCTTGGTAATTTGATGGGACAGCCCTAGATGAGCTAAGACGGAATTTTTGATTTGATGGATAAGTTAAATTTTCGTGTATCCTATACTACGACCTCGCGCACCAACCAACAGTTGAAATTTGAATTCGGTGATGAAATAATAAGTAACCTACTCCTATGTCACCAACCTGCGTTGCATTTAATCCTAAGCATGGTGTGGATTCTGTGATAGATTGTGCAGATGGCATTTGCACTCACGAATTTAATACTTGAGGCGACAAGGTAAGTATACTTTCTATTTAAATTTACAAGGTCATACCCAAACATGGTATTATGTTCGCAAATCACGTATTCCCCAAAGAAGACGAAGGAGCAAGAGAAAGGGTCGAGGAGGTTACAACCCACTCTCTAAATTTGATTACCAGTAAGATTAGGTAAATTTCTTGCAAGCAAGAGGTAAGCATTGTCTTTATCATTTCTTCACTTGCGATTGCATCAATGACACTTGTCGAAGCTAAGTGGCAGCTCACTATAACATTTTTTTTCTTTTCTACAGAAAAAAATACCTCTAAGAAATCCAACGAATAGGTGCTCTCCAAGAACTCCCAAGAGGAAGAAACTAGAGGTCAGTGAAGGGTCCAAACCAGGCGCTACAAGAGAGCTTGATTTTGTCTCAAAGATGGAATTATTTATCCACACATCTACCAAAAAGGAGTTTACCCAACCTCTGACGTTCAGTGACACAGAGGAAAGCACTGGATCTAAAGTGGTGCTCCCACATTAGGGAGACCTATATAGAAAAATCGTTTTGGAGGATTACCCAGAGTTCACACCTCACAACAACTCAAATGTCATAATATTGGATAATCAAGTGTTCTCGAATGTCAGGAGATCATATCTACATAGGGTGGCTTGTCGAACCCCAGTTCTTCCCTACATCGAAATCTTAGGATGGATAATTTACCACGCAAACACAGTGAAATTCATGGTCAACAATGTGAAGGGTGAATGTGTTGGTGTTTTCCTTCCAATTTAGGTACAAAAGTATTATAAACTCAAGGACCCTGAGGAAAGGTTAAACACGGATTTTGTGGTCAAATTTTATGAGTATCATGACACCAGTAGGTTACTAGCCTCACGGTGGAAAGAAGACAAAAACTTCACAAACAAAAACACTGGCTGGTACAACATGGTAAATCTCAGAGAGCCCTACATGTATTTAATGTCTTTGATTTACTGATTATATGGACAAAAGGATTGCTCAAAATTTTCAAAAGCTTGGATTCCCTTAGTGTATACCATGGTGATTTCCATAAGTAGTTTCAATTGGGGAGTCATTATTTCCAAACAATTGAGTATTAATACCCTACAAGCCCAGACACCAAAGGAAGGAGAAGTTCCAATCTTCTACATGGAAGCCTACATCTTGGACGTAATCTGCCCAAGAAATGTTTTCGCAGGTATGAATTTAAGTTGGCATATTGTCAAATTGCATGTACATGTTTATTTCAGTATCTTATGGGAGAATAGGTACAAAATACTGTATGCCATGATATGTGATGGGTTCATAACTAGGATATACTTCATTATATTTAGAAAGGAGTTCCCTAGGCTTTCAATGGAAGCCAAAAATATGATAGATAAAGTTGTCCACTGGTACTTCGAAGAGACAAGCACCTATATCAGCATGTTCAGAGCTACTAGTGCACCCCACATACTCCTCGTTCGTGTCCTAGATCATCTCATATTGGAATATATTTGTTACCAGACCATTTTACAAGGTTATAATGCTTCCCTTGTAAAGGATAAGAAGAGATATTTCATTCCCTATGGTTTTCATATAGGATTTTATATGGTCAAAGACACGTCACATGCGAAACAATATGGGTTAAATCAGTTGGAGTATCGGTTCCCCACAAGCCCATTTCGTAATCATGATCTGAAGGTTTTATTTCCCCAGCACGCGTCACAGGTATCCTCTTATTGGTTGTATGCACATGATAGTTTTGAAGATGAAATCTTTACCGAAGGCACCCAGAACTGGGAGGAAGTGCTCCATAGAAAGGATAACCCAAACATGACCAAATTTAAAGCAATGACCATGGATGAACAAATTGATACTATAGAGCACACTTCTCAAGAATCCATTAGGGTAAGAGATGAAAACTAAGTAGCATAAGCGACCGAGGCACATAGAAGGGGGATATTGTTACTAGAATAAGCCATTAGGGTAAGATATGAAAACCGAGTAGCAAAAGTGGTTGAAGCACAAAGAAGGGGGATATTGTTACTAGAAGAAGAAAAATATATATTTCAATATTTAAGGGATAGCCCCTACTCAATCCTTTGATAGGACCTTTGAGAGTAACCCCAGTAGGTGCAATAGGGGAGGCATAACCAAAAAATTCAAATGAAATTCCACCAGGGGAGACCATTGATCAAGAAAACCCAAGCCCTATGTCACCACAAGAAGACTCATTGATGACTATTATGTCTCAACAAAGGTCAGCAAGAACATCAATAGGTACATGTATTCTTATTGTCCTTATAGATTTAATCACCATATATGATGATGAGGAAGGTTCAAAATCTTCACAAATAATCCCGATACCAATCACACAAGAGGAGGAGTGAGGGGAAACATCTTCTCCGGATTTTGATGTCTTGATCCCAAATACTAAGGAAGGAGACCATGCGACAAGGAACACTCTTAACACTATTTTTTCCAATCAGTCAGGAACACAGACTTGGGGTGAGAGTGTTAAGAACGAATTGGATGCAAGTGAAGAAGAAGAAGGAATAGGGGATCCATATATTAGCATCTCAATGGACAAACTCCCAATTAGTTTCAATGTTTCAACTTTCGCCTACTTCCCCATTTAGGACCAAGACTCCATTAGTCGAAGAGGACTAACATGAGGCCAAATCACTAGAGAATACAGAAACTTCCCTTGATAATGAATTAAAAGAACCGGCCATGTAAAATATCTATACGACAAGAAGCCTAGGCAGTACTCTGTCCTGGGGAGATCGACAAATTCTTGAACTAGTAGATTAATTCGTTGATATACAGAAAATTGATTATGACAGGAAAAGGAAAGTTGTGATGAGGAGAACAATCATGAAAATGAAGCTCATGCTTGATAGCACACTTTTCATAACCATAGAGGAAATGTTGTTTGACAAATAAAGTGTTAAGATGACAGAGCTAATCAAAGAACGGATGGCCATAATCGATGCTACTTTATATAGGGAAAAAAGGTATGAAAAGGAGGTGGTCGCCATGAAGAAAGAACTAGATCATCTACGACATCAAGAGGACTACTACCAAAATTCAATATAAGCGGTGGTACTTTTGAAGTGTGAGTTCTGATAAATGTATGCACAATTCACAAGTGAAAGAGATCTTTCACCACTCGCATAGTTGATTTCCAAGAAGATACCCTCATGGGGCTGGAAACCTGTAAAGACATGGAGCAATGGTATCAAAAGGTGGATCAATCCTTAGAACGGATAGACTACATCAGTGAAGTGTTGAAGGGTCGAGATACAGAAGAGCATGGAATCTGAGTGTTGATGGATAGAAACATCACCCGAATAAGGAAGGAAATTGAACACTGGGTAAGCATGGTCCATGAACCCTAGGGGAAAATGCAGGAAAGATGGGGGGAGTGTTAGAAAAGTTGGGAGAAAATCAATCAATAAATGAGGAAAATTGACCTACCACAGTTTTTTCCACCAGAGGATTTCTCTGATTTGCATGACATAGTTAAACAACATGAAGAGTAAGACATGTCATGGGAAGTGGAGATTTCGTGATCCCGGGTCAAGTAAAGAAGTTCATGGAACCCTCAATTAAATGTCTTACAGTATTACAATGCTTAAGTGTCAATCTAATCAATTACAAGGAATGGGAAATAGAGAGAAAGGACGTCCTCTCTGCTCCAAAGGATTAACACAGGTTCCCATATGAAAATACATGCGAAGATCTCTTCTTCAAGTGGTCAGAGTACGAGAAGAACAATCCACTTCAGTAAAACCACTAGATGATCAAAAGAGAAGCAAAAGAGAATAGATAGATAAAATTTGGGGACGTGGTGTTTTCTTAACTTAGCACAACTTTAGTAGCTATTTTAGTTTAGTTTTTTTTATAAATAAGGTCATCAACCTTGGACACATGGTCGATGGTTCTGGAGAGAAAGAATTTTTATGGAATTTTGTAAGAGAACTATTTTTGTGCAAGTTATTTTAATTAAGAAGTTTTGTTTAGAACCAAAGACACTTCTTTCATCTAAGGCGTCAATGTGATTGGACCAAAGGGGATTATCTCTGTCTTCGAATTCAATATTTGTTGTTGTATTGAGTAAGATTTGTTGTATCTGTTATTTAAAGTTATCTTATAATGCTGCAATAGTTCTTTTATTTTAGTTGATGAATAGAAATCAATTGTGTTAATCTGTGATTGATAGTAGAGCATCAAAAATTACTTTTCTTGCACTAACTTCTTGTCACGTGTATATCTTATTTCTGTACTTGTTATCTCAGACAATATTGAATCTCTACTAATCAAAATGGTATTAATGCTAGTTTGAAGTAGTTTAGATCTTCTTCGCCTGCATTCTAAGGTATAAAGGTTATCATGTAACCCAACCTTCCCCCAACACATTATTAGCTTCCCTTTGTCATATAGTTTAAAGCTCTATATTTCTTTTGTTATAAATGTTAGAAAAGAACCAAAAAGAGAATTGCACAGCCTGAGGAAATGCTTAACAGAAAATACATATCTGTCAATCACGATTAAATCCCATCGATAATTCCATCCAGATCACAAATCCGGACAACCTTACCACTTATAAAATTCTTACGAGTCTAATTGGGCCTCTTAATGGGGTTTGGTTCCTATTGTTGAGTTAAAGGGACCTCGTACTGCTCAACATGCTCGTCGGACTCAGTTTGTTCCTCATCTTCTTCATTTTTTGGCTAGATTATTTCCACGTTGGGTTGTTGTATCATGTTTTTCTCCTCTACGGTGTTTTGTGGGTCAATCTCCATTTTTTCTATCACATAGGCTAACTCCTACTCCTCCACCACTATAGGGCTCACTGGTTCTATGACCAAAGAAGGAATGGTGTCCACATCAACCACTCCCTCTGGTTGCGTAGGGTTTTCCACTTCCATTGTTGGCTCCTGTAGTGACCTTGTGGCACTGCGTATTTTCCTCATTATCCTGCTGGGAGCTTCGACCTTCGATGGTTCCATATTTCTTAAATATGTGTGGGTTTTCTAATAAATCTAACTAAATTCCTTCTAAATTGTTTGTTTGTTCTTAAATTCTTACTCCTTAGCTCTATGTTTTCTTGAAGTCACAATGTGGCATGTCAGACACAATTCATGCTTCTATATTGTTGTAATAAATTCTCCAAAGCTTACTAGGCATGCTTCCTTCACTGTCATAAATGTTTGTTTTGCAACTCATTTTTTCAATGGTGGGTTTTTCGTTTCCCAAATATTTCATTTTTCTAGTGCGCAATATTTTTATACTATCATATTTCTCTAGCACATTGGACTTTCCTTCTGTCATAGTTTTCCTATGCACAATATGTGTTGGGTATGTGTTATATTTTTTTCCTCTGGAAACGTGTTGCATGTTTTTCCTCATTTTTCGTGCCACCTTGATTTTCATGTACATTGTTGGGCAATTTTTTTGCACATGGTTTTATGTCGATGGTTTTCTATTTACAGTTAAGGAAATAAGGTTGTTGACTTGTTGGCACAGGGGTAGACCCAGGGTTCAATGATTCAACAACGCACCAACAAAACCCTAACTATCGACCCTTTCGGCAACACTTACGGAGTAGGCGAAGTCTCACCCGAGGTAGAGGCAAGGGGGGTTACAGGACTCAGGTATCTGTAACTGAGTTGGGACACAGATATATAATTATAACACTTCTACAAAGTAATTAGGAACAGCATGCATCAACCCATCAGTCTTATTCACATTGCAAATCAAACCCTAAGTACAGATCGACGCAGTAACAATGACAAAATACACATCGCAGTTAGCATCATAAGTTAGATATAGCACATTCAACATAAATAAATCACTAATCATTCATAGATATATCTATCATACATAACAATCAATGCACTAAGAAAATCCAGAGCATAAACATCATAACACAAATCAAACCATCAACACATGATATACGTGGTTCTCCCCAGTGTGGGGCTACATCCACCAACTGCTTCTTCTTATTTATTAGGCTTCAATCTCTTACATTCATATTCTCCTATGCACTAAGCCACAGAGCCAAGATTCGCACCGGATAGGTGATCTGTGCACTAAGCCACGGAGCCAAGCTTCACATCGGTACAAGGAACTCCTTCATGATCTGCGCCATGTCTTCGTCATTCAGCTTGTAATAGGACTGTAACTCTTCCTTTCTCTCGTCTCTGCACGCAGTGATATAAATAAAGTGTGGATCTGTGTGGAACTTAGCTAGTGGTCTATACTGATGCAAGGTGCATGGTTTCATGTGCGGGAACAACTCAATGGAAACCTTCAGTTGCTGATAGTAGGAATGGAACATTGTGTTTGACTGCCATTTCTTTGACATGTCATTCTTATACCATAAGGTCGAGAACCTCGTGGCCAACGGCTCTAACGGTCCAATCTCCAGGAAGGTGGCTCCTTCCAGCATTTTCCAAGAGACAAATGCAATCAACACAAGTAGCCAGCTAAAGTGGAACTCGTATCCAAAATCATGTGCTTCACGACAGTCTTTCTCAAGATCATTGGCAAGGTAACTCTCCCAATTCATCTGCATCCCCTCCATGCATTTTCCTGCGAGGTCCACCACGAACCCGGTGACCTACATGGGGTGATTATTTCTTACAATCTTTCCAGCTATGAGTTGGAAAGTGAGGCGCACTGTGTCATCCTGGATAGAGATTACCTTGTAGCCTCGCTTTCCCTTCTCAACTTCGTTGTATGCCTCCTTGATGTGTTGTTCCAAGGAGCAATCTAAGGTCTTCCCTAGGTAGAAATGTTGAGGGTAGAGTCCCTACATGCTCAATCTTTTGATCAAGTGGATCAGCACTATATCCACAGTAATCCGCTTGTCGAGCCAAAGGTATCCACCATGATAGCACAATAAGAGGAGTTTAATGCAAGTGTTAACCTCCTAATGTCAGCCAAAATGAGGAATATTCATTACATTCAGTATCATGGACTACACCATCTCCTTAATCCATGGCTGGGAGACTATCTGAGGCTTATTCCCAGTGGTCTTCGTCAAATATCTATGGGGTGCGAGCATGGAGTGGTTCTTTCTATCTCCAAGGTTAAAATCATTGTTCTTCAATGATGGGATCTGTCCCACCTGGGTTCCAACTACGTGTATTCCCTTCAGAATGTACGCAGTGATCAATGTGTACTCAAAGTCTCGTGGAATGTTGTCGCAGTTAATCGTGCCAGACAAAGGCATGATATAATCAGGTAAGATCGATGGGATCTGCTTTGCATTAGCCAGATCGTCGCGATGCTTACTTCGCTTCTCAGTCACGGGGTTGGCACGTTTTGAACGAAGTCCAGTCAAAGGGGAATCCTACAGTCCCCTGTTCGATGACACCTTTATTCCTTCAGACATAGATTTATTATTGATAAAATTCTTCAGAACCTCTTCGACGGACTTCTCTAGCTCAGTGCACTCGGTTGACATTCTTACTGTTAACAAATAGGTCGGGGTAGGTGAACAGATAGTGAGGTAGAAAAATGGAAAATGATGTCTAATAATGTGGCTAGACACACAATCACTTATTTTCTTGTCTCAGATAATCATGGGTAGAAAAAAGTGGTCCCGGCGCAGCGTCCGACGGGTTAAATAAGCGAGCATCCTAACAGATTCTTCCAACGGGAAGAAATGTTTCCACTAATGTGAATCTGTCTATTATGGCGCAGTATCAACATCCCAAATGCGGTCCATTCTCACATAAATGTGTTTCCAATCCATTCGGAGCATCGTTCTAATGGTCAGGGTGCCTCCAACGATCATATAGCTTCGCCAGGACGAAGTCCCATTCTGCGTGGTTCTGCTGTTCTGGCGAGGTTCAGAGCCTGGAAGCCTGACTCCTCCAAAGTCTTCTTTGTAACTTCTTGTAGAATTTATAACTTGGCTTTCTTCTTACTGAGCTTCCTTGCCTTCTTTCCTATGATATGAGTCTCTCTAACTATTTATGGATTCCTCTTCCCATTCTTATTCTTAGTTTCTCCTATTCTGGTGACTTCGCACTGTTGATGTGATCTCAAAGGGTTCGAAGTTAATATTTCTTCTCTTATTAATTGTTGGGTGGATGTACTCCTTTATTGCATGGATAGGTCCTTCAAACCTTCTTGCATCTTTCAACTTCGACAGCTAATTCTCTTGTGTTCTGTTGCTTCGACTTAACTTCTCGTTCTTCTATCAATCGATCTATTTTTCTAGTTATGAAATCCCTTAGTTATTGCTTTTTATTTTCTATAGATTCTTCCTTTGCTTTCCTTCTGATATGATCTTTCTCAATCTAAGTCTTTCCTAACAAAAGAGGGAATGGGATGTTGTTCTCAACAAGCTTAATGACTTCAAATTCCTCTTCTGTCAATGTTCCATGGATGATAACAGGTACATTAGTAGCTCTTCCGCATAGGGTTATCATATTTCCTTTAAACAAGCCTATCCTTCCCAATGAAGGTACCATAGTGGGATTTCCCAAAATTTCCCAAGTGTCTTCCATAATAGTGTTCACTTGTGTCTCCTCATCCAAGACACAGTCTATGTCGAAGTCTCCTATTCTTGTATTTATGTGTTGTTTTTCTTTCATGATCTCTGGTAAACTGACATCTTTGTGATCATTCATAGTTTCTTTCAAATGTAATAACATAGTATGAGCTTTCTATTATTCTTTCTCTTTGTGATTCTCTAACAGGCTCTTATTCTCTTGACTTCCTTCATAGTTTTCTTGTTTCATGTTCATCCTTTCAACTTTAGCAATCATCCTTGGGAAATACTCAACTTTATGACCAAAAATTTTACAACAAATACAAATAGGACTTGTACCAGGGCATTCCTTAGCAATATGTCCCAGTCTTCTACAAGAATAACACAATGTCAATCATCTCTTTCTTTTAAATGTTCCCCAACCTTTCCTGTACTGCGCACTAGGATCACAGTGCTGAACCTGTAATCTGCAAAAATTATTTCTAGGTTCCTGCATCCACTCATTAGTCCAAAAATTCTTTATATGCATAGGAATAACATATCTTTCTTCATTTCTATCAAATTTATTTAGATCAAATTTTTCTTCCAACCGTGCCCTAGTTTTCAGACTAGGACAGAATCTATTAAACATACCTAGGTTCATGCTTTTGAAACAAAATTTTCACTTATCTTAATCTTATCAAAGCACAAAGCTTTAATATCTTACCTCTTTTCTTCAGATCAAATTTCTCTTTTAGCACAAAGCTTCGCAAGTCAAGTAGAATATTGCGCACTACAGCAGCATATCTATGCATAGATCTTCCCTTTTCTTTACTTCAATTCCTAAAAATCACAGTTTCGGGTCCCGACAATGGAACCATTTGTTGGCACATGGGCAGACCCATGGTTCAACGCACCAACAAAACACTAACTATCGGCCCTTTCGGCAACACCTGCGAAGAAGGCAAAGTCTCACCCGAGGTAGGGGGGAGGGGTTATAGAAATCAGGTTACTGTAACCGAGCTGGGACACAGATCTGTGATTATAACACTTCTACAGAGTACTTAGGAACAACATGCATCAACCCATTAGTCTTATTCACATCGCAGATCAAACCCTAAGTACAGATCGACGCAGTAAAAATGACAAAATACACATCGCACTTAGCATCATAAGTTGTATCTAGCACATTCAACATAAATAAATCACTAAGCATTCATAGATCTATATATCATACATAAAAATCAATGCACTAAGAAAATCCAAATCATAAACATCATCACACAAAGCAAACCATCAACACATGATATACGTGGTTCACCCCAGTGTGGAGCTACATCCACCAACTACTTCTTCTTCTTCTTTATTAGTCTTCAATCTCTTACATTCATCCTCTCTTGTGCACTAAGCCACAGATCCAAGCTTCGCACCGGACAGGTGATCTGTGCACTAGGCACCAGATCCACCTTCCCAAAAGCAGGTCAAGGCACAGATCTAACTCCTCTATCAATCACAGAGCCTTACATACATAGTATGTTTCACTAAACAACCCAAAACTACTTGCACTTAGCCTTGCAATCTATCGACTCTTTTCTTCACTTAGCTACTTCTATCTTACAATCTTTACTTATTTATACTTTTACACTTTCTTACAAAAATTCCTAATCATGGGTAACCCCATGGGTCGACATCCCATAACCCATTACAAAAAACCTAATCAACCCCTTGTTGGGTCCACAAAACAAGTGAGATCACGTGATCTCATCTCCGCCTGGGCACTCCTTCCTCGATCACTGTGTCGAAGTCAAAAAAGTGGTCAAACCTGACCAAGATTTCCTCAAAACTTGGTCGAGGGCCAACATGACTAATCCAGTTCATTGGGTTAGGGTTTTGGATTCTGATGGCTCCTATATGTATATTGTATTGTAAACAATGTATAATGTGAATGAATATAGAATATGTTGGTTTTCCCAGTTTGGGTTTCCAGGGGAAAAATCTTTCTGTAATGTGTATATTTTCCATTGTATATTTTATGTTCTTTTACTGAAAATATGTTTGCGGTAAATAATTGTACAAGTTTAAAATCTACAGTGTGTTCACTTCTTTTCACACCGGTATGTTTTATGTGGCACATTTTTCTATTTTATCACGTGGTTTTGTCATTCCATTTATTAACTTTTGTTGTGCATTGTATCCTCCAACTATATGTCAACCATTGATCCATCTACCTACTTCTTTTTTTCTTTTTCTCTTTTTTCTACTTTTTTCTTCTTTTTGTTCTTTTTATTTTCTTTTTCTTATTTTTCTTCCTACTATATACATTATGTACAATTCTAATTTCTCCATTGTAATTACTGAGGGTTGGTAGGTTGACTATCCCTATACAGTTTCAGTCGACTACCATTCACCATTCCTTGCATTTCCTTGCCTACTAAGTCCTTCAGCTACACAACACCTCCATCTATGACATAATTTATCTTGTATGGCCCTAAGCAATGCATTCTCAGCTTCCCTAGGTGTTGCAAGTATTTACTTTCATAGAGGAGAACCATATCTCCTTCCTTAAATTTCTTCTTCTTGATATGTATATAATTCCAAGCCTTATCTTTTTATTTTTGTACCTTCTGATGGAAACCAACTATGATCTTGTCTTCTTCTAATTCCAGTAGTTGAGCTAATATTTCATGTGTTGCACCTCTTTTTGTCATTTCTATAATAGATACAAGGCATAGAATTAGTATCAAATAATCCAAGGGAACTACGACTTCATGTCCATACACCAACCTGAAATTTGTCTTCCATGTTAGATTCTTGCATGTAGTTATATAATCCCATAACACTATTGGTACCTTCAAGTCCTAGTCATCCCTATGTACATTACAAATATTGGTCAAGGAATTCTCTAATATCTTTTTAAACGATTCCACTGTTACATTCACCTGAGGATGATAAGGACTGCTCTTCTGGTGATGTATCTCAAATTATTCAAGCATTTCCTGGATTGTACTGTTTATAAAGTGAGTCCCCTGATCACTCATCAATATTATTCGGCATCCAAACCTTGTAAATACATGTTCAAATAAAAATCATGTTGCAGTCTCTGCATTGTGATCCTTCACTGGTGCTGCCTCAACCCATCTGGTCAAGTATTTTGTCACTGTAATAATATATCTATCTCTTGATCTTCTTGTTGGTGGATTAATTTGACCTACAAAGCATACTTCCAACTTTTCAAACACTTACAAAGTTACTTGAGGTCTCAATGGCATCGCATCCCTCCTGGATGGCTTTCCAACTCTTTGATAGACATCACAGTTCTGACAATACTCCTTTGACTCCTTGTGAACTCTTGGCCACCATAATCATGTGAGAAATACCTTTTGAACAGAGGATTTCCATGCATAGTGTCCTCCAAAAATTCATTCATGTTATTATACTAAAATGATAGGCCTTTTATGCTCCATAACACATCTCCTAAAAATGTTGTCTACACCAAGTTTGTATAAGTGACCTGCAATCAATTGGTAGTATGCATCTCTGACAACCAGATTTTTCTTCTGCGCGGTATTAAATTACTTTGGTGCAAATATTGTACTCAAGAACTTAATAATGTTAGCAAAATACTCATCATCTATCTATATTGAAAACGATTGTGCATCTGGGAATTTGTCTTCCAAGTTACTGGGTTCTTCTCCATTAGTTATCCTGGATAAGTGATATGGTCTTGCATTCAATATTCTAGGATTCACCACAACTTCAAAGTCAAACTCTTGAAATAATAATAGTCATCTTCATATTCTTCCCCCCAACACTGGCTTATTGACTAAATATCTAACAGCAGAATGAGATGTAAACATCTTGAAATGTTTCTGTAACAAATAATGTCTGAATTTCTGCAATGCATGCACCATAGCTAATCCTTCCCATTTTGTAGTATTGTAGTTTTGTTATGAATCTAATAACTTCATTCTTACAAATTCTATAGGGTGATCTATATCACCTTCTTCTGGTTGTGTCAATATTTCTACTAGCACTATTGCAGATGCATCCACATGCACATGAAATTTTGTTTCCTAGTCTGGAAACACTAAAATTGGTGTAGTTACCATTTTCTCTTTCAAAATATCTAAGCTCTATTGGAATTCGTCCTTTCACTGATATTTAGTGTCCTTCAAAAAATTCTCCATTGGAATAGTAATCTATGAATATCCCCTTATGAACTTCCTGTAATACCCTTTATGGCCAAGTGTAATATTCAATTGGCGCACTGATTTAGGCGGTGGTAAGTTTACTATGACAACAATTTTAGCAATATCAACTAGCATACCTTCTTTACACACCACATGCCCTAACAAAATAACAAAAGGTGCGTTGAAAATGTATTTCTTAATATTTAGTGAAATATGACATTGTCTACACTTGTCTAGCATCAATCTTAATACTTCCACATGATCCTTAAGTAAACTAAACACTCTCTAATCATCCAAGTAAACCTCCAAAAACTTATGAATAGATTCCTTAAAGGCTCCTACTACTACCCTTGAAACAATTGCAGGTGCATTATTCAATCCAAATGGAATTACTGTATACTGAAATGATCCCCATTATGTATCAAATGTTGTATTGTGTCTATCTTCTGGTTCTATCCTAATATGATGATATCCTAAAAACCCATATGTAAATGAATAGGCTTCTTGACCTCCTACATAATCCAACACTTCATACGTAAATGAGATAGGAAAAGGATCATGTAGGAAAGAATCATTCAATTTTCTCAAATGTAAACAACTCATGATCCCCCCTTGCTTCTTTTCTTGCACCACCATAGGACTGATCCATTCTGATTCTTCCACTGGTTCTATGACACCAACCTATAACACATTGTCAATTTTTTCCTTCACATTCTTATTATACATTGGATTTATCATGTAAGGTCTCTATCTTATAGGTATGGCTTATAGTTTTAAATGGATATTCATCTCTCCTAATTCTCCTACTAATCCCTTCATCTATGAAAACGTCATTGGAAACAAGTCATTGTACTCGCGCAATAACTTTCTGATTCTTTCTATTGTCTCATTATCCCAATAGTCTCTGATGCTTGCAATATTTGGGTTTTTTGCAGTTCCAATGTTTACCTTATTCATATTCAATGGTGTAGCATAATATTTTGAATCTAGCTTTGGACCTTCTACTTCCCTCTCTCCTTCAACTTCTTGGATCAGGATATTGCGCGAGTTTTCTTCTCTTGGGTCTTCTTCTTCTACGACATGATAACAGGCAGCAATTGTCGAACTATTTGTTACTTATGATATCATGTCACAATATCTACTTCAAATTCTTCAAAAATCATGTCTCTTACTACCTTTAGTGTTGTATCTATTTATGGGCTTTCATTCTCAAAGGTAAATGTAGTCAAAAAATTCTACTGCATTTCTTCCCAATTTTCATTTTCCCTATGTTGTTCTTGTTCTATGTACCAGTTCTTTGGAATTCCTTCTAATGTGTGAATAAAATGGTGTGGCCATTATTATGGTGGTATTAATCTCCATTTAACCATGCACCTATCTACATTTTCTCTAGGTTGTTCAGATCCATCATATTTCTCCAAAACTCGATTCTCCTTCTCTGCGCCAAATCTAATGCGTAGTAACCTTTTGCACTGAAACCAGTTGTTGATATTCTCCTTATGTGTACCCCACCAATGGGCATGTGTTGTTTTAAGGGAAATGTCTAATACTGACAATATTTGATTCTCCAAAAGATCGTTCAATCTACTAATGAATAGAGTAAATGCACTTCAGGGAAATTCACTATGGGGGAGTTAGAAGACTACAAAGGCCGGAGATCCAGAAGGTCAAAGTATCGAAGAACTTTGTTCCATCACTGATCATGTGATAAGCTAAAGAAGCTAAAGGTCCTAGAAGTAAATAATCTCTCTATCATTTGAATACAGTCCCATGTATAAGAATTAGAGGAAAAGGAGAAAAGTGTTAACAAAACAACATGTGAAATAGATAAGCCCTTGGTTTTTATCCCACGGTCATTTGAAGATTGGGTTGAAGAAAGTGCTTTTACAGAGTACAATTTATGTAAAATAGTTAAAGGCATGTAATTTGGCAAAGATTAACACCATATTATTGTAAATGTGTTGAACCTGCACAAAATAGATCTAGCTAAATAATAATACACACATTTGCAGAGAGAATTGGAGAAATAAGAAGAAGGAGAGAAAGAATGAAAGAACTCTCATTAACCGTTGTGAATAATGAATAGTTTACACATGGTATACTTTGTATAGCTCAATGAGTGTGCAATGGAGGAGAACCAATGCACCATAGTGGTGGTCTAGAGTGATTTGGACATGCACCAATAGTTACGGGAGTGAACTGCCACCTAGTCTAGTCTCTCATGCAGTTACGGGAGTGAACTGCCACCTAGTTGAGTTAACTAGTCAACTAGTCTTCAGTTAACTGACTAAACAGAGAGTAGTGAGGATTTAACTCAGGGAAACAAGGGTAATACGCTAGTCTAGTGATGATCCAGGCAAGCGCGCATTATTTGGTGATGATCCCAATGTCGCATGGTGACAAAACCAATGCACCATCTAAACTCAACTCAACTAGTCAAACTGAAGTGTCAACTGAAAGAGAATATTCTCCAAGTGAAATATTCTCCCTAAAATATAGGAGACTGGATAATAAATGAGGAAAAACCTTAGGAAAAATAAATCCTAAGGTTTTTCCTCGTTTATTATGACTAATAAACAAGGAAAAACCTTAGGAAAAATAAATCCTAGGTGTGTGTGAAGTAACTCCAACACTCCCCTTGAACATCACTATCATGAAAATAAAGAATGGGTCCCAGCAATGAGGCCATGTTAGGTACCCAAATACAAAATATACACTAAAATAAAGTGAGGAAAGAGGAAAAACCTCATGGGGAAAAAACCCCCTCGAGGTACAATGTATGTAAAAAGAAGAACTACATTTGCTAGGCAACTGTGTCCTTCACTCCAAGGCGACTTCACATAGAATGGAACTTCTGCTCAGTAAAGGTCTTGGTGAAGATGTTTTTCGTCTGTTTTGTTGAAGGAAATAATTATAAGTCGATGATCCCCTCATGTACTAAGTCTCGAATGTAGTGCATGTGGATATCGATGTGCTTCGCCCGCTACCTCTGAACTGGATCTCTGCAAAACTTCAAAGTGCTCTAGTTGTCACACCATATGACAATCGGTTGATGAAATTGAATTCCCAGATCAGTGAGAAAATGTTGTAGCCACATAGCCTTAATGGTTATGTTAACTACCCCTATGTACTCTGCCTTAGCTAAAGATAGAAAAATGGCAGCTTGCTTCTTGCTCAACCAACAAATAGGCTCGGAACCAAGACTAAGTGAGTAACCAGATGTGGACTTGTGATCATTGTTATCGCCAACCTAGTCGGAATCAATAAACCTAATGATATCTAATGTATATTATGTTGCATAATGAATCCCATAAGTGATGGTTCCATGTATATATCAAAGGATACGCTTTGCAGCTTTCCAATGTAGCTCATGCGGCTCCTGCATGAACCTGGAAATTGCGCCAACTGCATATGAGAGGTATGTTATGGAGTGTGTGAGATACAACAAGCTCCCCACTAGCTATTTGTATAGTTTGTTGTCAACCAATGGAGTCTCCTCGCCATCCTCAAGTTTGACTCCTAATAGAAAAGGAGTCGGAGAAGACTTGCAATTTGTTATGTGAAATCTCTCAAGGAGATCTCATGCATACTTGGCCTGAGACAGTTTGATGTTTGATGCATCATGACTGATCTTGAGTCCAAGGAAGAAGTGTAGCAAACCCATGTCCGTCATCAAAAACTCGTCATGTAGAATCCTCTTGACTGTAACAATCATTGAAGTCAAGCACTCGGTGATCAACAAATCATCCACATACAGAACTAAAAGTAGAAGTGAATCAGTTGTCCTAAGAATGTAGACATTTCGGTCTAATTTAAAATGTACAAAGTTCTATGATAGCAGGTAGGAGTCAATCTTGGTATACCATTCCCTCAGAGCCTGCTTGAGGCCATAAAGGGACTTCTTCAGTCGACAGACCAAAGATGTGATCCGGATTTTATGAGAAGAACAAAATGAATACAGATTATTAACAGGTGCTTAACACAAAATAACAGAGATGCAGTAAAATTGGTTTTCTATTCAATAAAGAAATAAGCTGGAAACTATAAAATGCAGCGGAAACAAGCTTGCTAGAATGGTGGCGGCTTATCTCTGAGAAGATATGTGACGATTGTGCTCATTCGCAAGAAGATGATTACAATGAGGCTCTCAAGGCCTTTTTACAATAAACAAGAGTTTCCTAAACATCCAAAAACCTAACCCTAGGAGATGAAGCACCAAAAGTCATGTGGGCCCCGTTTGGGTAAGTCAGTACATCAACTTCCCGGTATCGTAATTTTTGCATACGATCTCCATTTTAGGAGTATGGTAGCCGATTGGAAAGATCTATCTGAGGACTACCATAGTTGCACGACATACCCCAAAAAACGTCGTTTAGGGCCTTAAAATAGCTCCGGAAGTTCAGGACACGGAAAATTGCTAAAAATAGTAAATTATCAAAATTGCTAGAAAGATGTTTTGAGCCAACTGGAAAAGGTGGGTAGCCAGCGATATCCACCTGGATCAATCCTCCCTCCTTAGGAAGCAATGGTCTCCATTGAGTTGAGTTCCCCCATCAGATGACGAAATTTCTGCTGAATTTGGCCCCGGGTGAGCCACTTGCCTTGGCGCAGGAGCTGCCCTGCTTTGACGACTCGATAAAGTTGGATTCTTTGT
>ML808354.1:30895-50669 GCA_009831015.1 Picea engelmannii | reverse complement strand
ATATGGATGAACTCCAAAGTGGTCCCCTTATGGTGAAAGCCCTCACGGGAAGACGCTTTGTGGAGTAAGAGAACCCATGCTTAATTGTGGAATAATGAGATGAAGGAAAGTGAACTTGTCAGGGAAAATATCCTAGATGGATATTGCTTGTCATGTCATTTCCGGTGGTATGTGGAACGTCACATAATTCCTCACGATTAGAGAGTTATGGCCATGAGAAGTTGGAGAACCCAGGTTTGGGTAATGGACCCAAGTTTGTTTGATGGGTAACGGTGTGAGTTATGATATATTTTCAGATAATACTATTCTATATGGATATTACATGTCATGCCATTTCTAGTGGTATGTATAACGTCGCATAACTCCTCATGGTTTGAGATTTATGGCCTTACGAAGTTGGAGGACCCTCATATGTCATCTAGAAGCCCCAAAAGGTCAAAGTAGTCAAAGTGGTTTAAGAGATTTTAAAAGGTAAATAATAAGGTGAAGTGATGAGCGTATTATAATTCAAAGTGAATACAAAATAAATTATTTCAATAATAAATTTAATGGAGAAATTAGAAGTGGACACAACCCTAAAATAAGGAAAGTGGGCCAAGTGACCTAGAAGATGTTTTTAAGGAAGCTACTTGGAGAGTATAAATAAGAGGCAAGGCTCTCTCATTTGAATTACACTTGAGCATATTGAATATCTATATGTGTCTGAGGTAACAAAGGATATATAAACTGGAATTCTAAGTGAAGGTGAAGAAAAGAAGGCCGAAATGCAAGGAAGGATAAATTCTTTTGATGGTGTTTTCTAAGGTATGTTATTTACAGGTCATCTCACCATTTTCGCTATAATTTTTTTTCTATAATGATTCAGACCATGAAATGGATATGAAAGTGCGAAAACATATCCAAGTATCTGTGGTAAAAAATTCAGCTTTTGGGTCATTGTATTTTTGGAGTTACACGCCGTGGAAAATAGGGTTTGTGGTCAATCCTGAAACTAGTCAAAATCAGGTGTTTCAGGTAAAAACGTCATAACTTCTTCATAACAGATCCAAATTCAGTGAGACCAAATGTATTGGTTAGGATATTTTATTTAGTATGGTGTGTAATATTTTCATATCAATTCATAAAATATTTTGTGTGGGGCACGCTCTACAAGGTCTCTCTCTAGAATAAGCCAAAATTCAGCAAGGTATGCCATTTTTGCTATAACTCCTTTTCTGAGAGGTTTCAAGTAGTGAAACTTGGAGGCATTGCATAAAACACACTGAAGAACATTGTGTATCATTTTCATATCTTTATACATGACAGGTTCAAAGTTATGATTACTTCAAGTTAGGGTTGTTGACTAATCCAAAACTAGGCATGTGAGACTAAAGAAAAGTTTGATGAAAATGTTAGTCTGTTGTTTTTAAAGTTAAGGAAGGTTTGCAGGAATGTGATCATATACACTAGGTCTATTATAGAGCTAAAAATCAGATTTGGATGATGAAATTGATGAGGGATTTTGGTTGTGGTACATGTTGAGTACATGGTTGAGACAAGTAGTTGATGAGTTGGTGCACATACATGAGGTGTATAGTTGATGATGTTGGTACATATTGATGAGTAGTTGACACATGATTGGTACATACTTGGTACATGGTTGGATGCACATATTTATGGTACAGGTTGATTACAAGTTGGTGCATGGTTGATGCACTTGTTTATGGTACAGGTTGATTACAAGTTGGTGCATGGTTGATGCACTTGTTTATGGTACAGGTTGAGGTACAGGTTGATGCATGGTTCAGATTTATTGGTTCAGGTTTACGGCGGTATATCTCACAGTGATAGTGTGACAGTGGTTCCATCATTCTACTTCCACATCAAGGTGGCAGGACGGGGAAATGATAGGTGGTTGTAGCCACCTTCTGGTTGTAGCCGAAGAACATTGGGGGTTGTAGCCTCCTTCTGGTTGTAGCCAGAGAGTTGGGGAGTTGGAGCTTCCCTCAGGTTGTAGCCTGATAAACTAGGGGGTTGGAGCCTCCTTCCAGTTGCAGCTGGAAAACAAAGGAAGTTGGTGCTTCCAATGAATGTAATTCTTCAAGACATATAAGAAAAAGGATTTTGTGGTTTTCTCCCAATTTGGGTTTCCACATAAAACACTAGTGTACTTTGTATATGTGTGATTGTTTATTTCTTACTGCTCATTATTGGATAATAATTGTACATTGATATAACATTTGAAGAAAAAGGATTATAATTAGGCTATTACTGATTCACCCCCCATCTCAATAATCCAACACATGTTACTGAAGAGTTAAAGAGGAAACTTGATAATAGAATTCAAAAATTCATTTTATTAGATACAATGAGAAATTCAAATCTTATACATTGTATAGCCCTGTCAACAAAAAGATTATTGTGAGGAGGGATGTTGAATTTGAGGAAGACAAATCCTAGGATGATCAAGAAAATGAAACAATTGGATTTCAAATTCCTTTTCTACAAATCAATGAATAGGTGGAATCTACAGGAAAACGACCATTTCAACCTAAACCTCCAAGGCTACAAGTACGAAGACAAGGATAACAAGTAGTGCATAGACCTTCTTCCAACAATGACTTGGATCCCACAATAGCTTTTCTAAGGAACTCGAAAACGAGAACTTTGAGATAAATTTATGAACATCCTGATGACTTAGATCAACAAGAACAATTTTCCTTTGCTATCTTTTCAACCTATATATTTTGAAAAATAAGTCAAAGAAGAACATTGGGTTTGTGCAAGGAATGAAGAGATCGAAGCAATTGAGAGAAAAAATACATGGGATCTTGTAGATATTCTAGTATATAAATCCAACATTGGAGTTAAATGTATTTACAAAAAAAGGGTCAATGACAAAGGCATATTGGAGAAGCTCAAATCTGGACTGGTAGAAAAAGGGTGCTCAACAACCAAGTATTGATTATGGAGAAATTGTTTCTTCAGTAGAACATTTGGATACTTTGAGAATTGTTTTGGAAATTACAACCCTAAATAAGTGTCCAATCTATCATATGGATGTTAAATATGATTTTGTAAATGGTATCCTAGAGGAGGAAGTTTATCTAATTCATCCACTAGGGTTTGAAATCAAAGATCAAGAGCACAAGGTGTACAAATTGAAGAAATGATTGTACAACTTGCAACAACCTCTAGGAGCATGTTACATTCACAATGATTCTTGTTTTCTCAACAATGGGTTCAACATGAGAAATAATGAACCCACACTCTATACTAAAAGAGATCAACAAGATAATATTTTAATAGTTTTTCTTTATGTTGATGATATCATATACATAGGTAATTTTCTATTGAATGAGTTCCAAACAACCATGAAGGAAGAATTTGAAATGATTGATTTGGGTCTTATGAAGTATTTTCTTAGCATTCAAGCTGAGAAATCTACACAATGCATTTTTTTTTTCAAAATAACTATGCCACGTAAATTGAAAAGATTCAAAATGGAAAAAAGAAAACCAATAGATACACCAATTGAAATAGGTACAAAGTTAAGAAAACATGATAATGGCTCAGTCATTGATTCCAAATTGTATAAAAGTATTGTAGGCATCGTCATGTATCTTATAGCTACCCAACCAAATATTATGTATGCAATATGATTAATTTCTAGATTTATGGAGTCTCTCAAAGACTCTCATTGGAAAGTTGGAAAACTAATTTTGAAATACATTATAGGTAAGATAGATATGGAATTCAATATTCCTCTTTGAAAGATAATTCACTTGTTGCGTAGATAGATAATGATCTTCCAGGTAGCATATATGATAGGAAAATTACTCTCGGGAATACATTTCATTGGGGTATAGGATTAATCTCATCGTCTTCCAAGAAATAACCCATTGTCACAATATCTTCAATAGAAGTAGAGTATGTGGTAGCAACTTCAGCATCATGTCATGAAATCTAGTTGAGAAGATTTCTAAGTGATCTTTCACATGAAGTGAAGGAGCCAACTCCTATATTTTATTAACATTGACACCCATTATCATTTCATTAGAAGGATTGTAAAAAATGACAACATTATCTTACTTTTTTGTGGATATAAAGACCAATTGGATGACATCTTCACCAAGACACTAACAAGAAATAATTTTGAATTTTATAGAAAACACTTATGCATTGTTTATGTTGATATTTGTAATGGTCGTAGTTAAGGGAGAGTGTTGGAATATTATAATTACTCCCACCACTAAATATTTAATGTTGTAGTTGTAGAAACTTAGGTCTTTAATGATGTAGTTGTAGTGGTCTAAATCTAGAAAGTTAGTTATGCATTCATTAATTAGTGGAGATAGTGAAGTCTTTGTCAAAACCTAGTCTTATGTATTACATATATTAATATAGAGAAGAGAAAGAGAAGTTCTCTATAGATCACGAGTAATTACTCTCTCTACATTTCTAAATAAATGTTGAGTAATTACTTTATACATTTATAAATAAATGTCATATTATATGAATATTGTCTACTTTACTTTTGTTTCTAATGATAGTCCATTTTCCTCATACTCACCAAATTTACTCTCTATATTTACAACTAAATGTAATTTTTACACTACGCATACACTTATTGAAAAGAGAAAGAATTAATGAGCTTTTAATTAAGGAAGTGGTTTATGTGGACACCACTTGATATGTTTAGAATATTCTTCGGTGTTACAATAAATTAAAGGTTACAATTTCAACCACTAACTTGCATGACAAAACATGGTCGTTCATTATTAATGAGAGTGATTAAATTGATTAGCATAATAATAATGCTAATCATAACCACCTTTTTTATTTACTGCTACTGAAGCTTTTACTATAGTATTTTAATTTTATTGTAATTGAGTGTGTTAGCATTTAGTTTTTTTCCATGTTATTGTTCATGATATTCATTTTAGTTTTTTTACTATGGCATTTTACACTTTGTCAGATGTGTGGTGTGTGGCAATTTATTGTTATTGGGGTGAACTTTATTTTATTGTTCATGGCCTACTCTATTATTTTATTGTTGGTGGGTGTGTAACTATGAGTGCTTATTGTTTATGCTACATTTCTTTGTTGGTGTTTCAACTATTCCAATGCTAAAATATTAATATTAAATGCAAAATATAGCATTCAAATTGTTACATTTCTTGGCATTTCTATGGCCAACCTTTCAATTATTCTAAATCAAATAGTAAAACATAGCATTCAAATTGCATTCAAATTGTTATGTTCATGTTTCTTTGGTCAACATAATATATTAAATGTAAAAGAAAAAGATATCATTCGAAGTGTTATGCTCACTTTGGGGGCAAATTTATGGTCATATAACTCCACTTGCAGCATGCATATGGTTTGGTTGGCCCATGCATATAGATTAGATTAGGAGCAAGACAAATAAAACAATATTTCTGAAATTTGCAAAGACATCGGAGTAGGAAGAAGCTAGAGGGAACAAAACATCAAGAAGAACGTTCTGCTACTAGGTAAGATATCCCTTTTCTCTGTTGAAGTATTGATTTTTTATAATCTACCCATGGCTTCTTTTGTCTTTGTTCATTGGCTTTGTTTTTCAAATCCATAATCTATGCATGTCTTTTACAGTTTTGCTCATCTATAATCTTTGCCTGTCTTTTAAAATTATTTGCATGTGAGAAGCAATATACTTTATAACCACCTCAATGATATTTTTGTGTTTATAACAGTAAAAAATGGCTCTTACAGTATGAATGCTTGTTTGGAAGACTAGGGAAAGTGGTGCATGTCTCTCTATTTATGAATCTATCTTTTGAATTTAATATTTTAGCATTTCAATAGTTTAAAGTGGTTTACAAAGAGTCAAACTATAATATTTTAACATTTCAATAGTTGAAAGTGGTTTACAAAGAGCCAAACTATCATTTGTGGAGTTGATGAATGATTTTTGAACGTCGGATCTGGAAACCAACTACCCTATACAAACAAGAGCCATTAGTACTTTCTTCATATTGTAATTATATGGTTTTGTTGTTATTCCTAGCCTTTTTATAGAGCTACCCCCAACTACGAAATATTATAATTTCTAAAGATAATTCATTGCTTATATGTTTACAGCTACCTCCAACTGTGAATGTTACAATTTCTAAAAAAAAACTGAACAAATGAAATCATTGAATTCCTTGCTTACATTGTGTTGTTCTTCATAGTCTCTCTTTTTTCGATTTAGGTAAAGATTTCTTTAAACCAATAAAAGTTTGGCAAAGGTATAGGTATTGACTATTTCAGTGAAGGTTAGGTTCTATGTCTTCTATATAGTCATTATTGTTTTCCGGTTAAAATAATTTTAATATATTTAACAAAGATTCCATTATGTCTAGGTTTTTATGAATTATAAGATAAATATACACTAACAACACTCCATTGAGCATTTCACACATCACAAGTTTTCAACAATAACATTTTGAATGGAATCTACCAAGATATATATATATTTCTACATGTGTATTTATTCCTAATTTATAATATATTGTCTATTATAAATAGGGTTTGCATCAAAGCATATATTTTTTTTTAACCATGGGAACAGCAACCTCCCAAGAGTATATCCAACAGCCCGCAAGCTAGATATACCAATAACTTGTGACTCAGCAGGGGCCGAGACGTCTCGAGGCCCACCGAGTGAACCTCTATCCAAGGGGTCGTCTACCCTTCCAGCCTTGTCACAACGGGCCAATATGAGCATCCCTACCCCCCGCCAGTTTTGAACTTGTGACCTCCCCGAAGATAGCACATGTTCTTAACCATTGGACCCACTTAGGTGCTCTGCATCAAAGCATATTTATATTCTAAAATTAGTAGACGAGAGGGGAAGGGAAACACTTCTTTGGCCCAAACCCTAATAGCGGCCCCAACATGCCTACTTCCTGAAACCCTATTCCTAAAACCCTACCTAGCTCCACCTATTATTACTTCACAAGCACTTTGCTTCCTTGAAAAACCAAGGTTATTAATAATTAAAAACCATAGTCCTAATATTAATGATTAAAAACCCTAACCCTATTAGGATTAATGATAATGATTAAAATATTATTACATGTTTTTTAAATTATATTATAGGATTTGTGTTTTGTTTTGGATGCATTTCTAATTTTCTATATTTTTTAAATTGAAATGTTTTAAAAAAATTAAAATTTTGTTTAATTAAATACAAAATTTTAGAAAAAATTTGTTTTAGATGCATTTCTAATTTTCTATACTTTTTAAATTGAAATGATTTTAAAAAAATAAAATTTTGTTTAACTAAATACAAAAAAAAATTATGATCATTGTTAAGCTTGACCCACCACTTGCTTTTTCCTAATCTACAATTATAGTTCTCCATCTTCATGGATGGATTTGCTATTTTCATGAATATAATATAATAGTTTACAATATTCTTATGAATATGATAATTTGATTTAAGAAGTTTGTGGGGACCGCATGGATACATGACAAGAGCTTTGTACATGTACTGAAATGTTATTTCCATGAAAATATTGCATATCTAACTCGATTTATTTTTACCCTAATATCCTCTCTCACTATGGACCCTAACACCCTCTCTCACTAGTGCATTATTGTTATCTTCGTAGGTCAAAGCTTGATACCGAGGTTTATCCCCACATATATATATATAACTTTTTAATAAATAAAAAAATTATGTATTTTATGAGAGTTATAATTTATTTATTTATTATGTATTTTTATGAGAGTTCTAATTTAATGTGGTATGGTGATTTACATTCATAGCAGTGGCAACTTGTYTTTTATTATTTTAATATTAAAATATTTTTTACCATTTTAATATCCAAATATATTTTTTTTTAACATTGTAATTAATATATTTTTCAAAATTRTAATTATTGTAATTAAGAGATTTGATATTTTATATGGAAAGTTGTAAAATAATATCTATAAGTATATATTAACCATTTTTATTAATGTGGTTGTGCTAGTTTATGAACACTATCAATTTTTATTATTCTTCTTCAATGCCATCCTCCTATCAACACCACATTTTACACATTATGCATATTAAGATAATTTAATTTTATCTTATGTATATATTTTTTAAGTTGAATTAATATTGTTTATTATGAATTTATGTTTTTTTCATTTTAAGATACTTAACTTTATGGACTTTAATTTTAACTCTCATATCACATCAATACAGATGTCCAATTTATATTTGCTTTTAATTACATATCATATATAACTCTTTTATAATTAAGTTTCTATGCTTAATTATGAAATAGTTTAAAAAGTAATTTTGTATAAAAAAGTATTTGAATAATTTATAAATGTTTTACACATTAATGATGATGAAATTTGTATAATACAAAAATAGTTATGTAATATATAATCTAACATAACCATATTATGAAGGTAATTGATATACAGACCATATCAATTACTTTTATTATAAATAGGAAATATCAAGGTTAGGGTTTCATTATCATTCAAGTTATTAGGATTTTGTATTGGAGTTTCATATATGTCTCAGTTTTCATTTTTTTTTATATTTTCATAAACATGATTGATATAAAGGCATTCAAATATAAAAAGAAAATTTTATAACTGGACTTAACATGGTTCCCATGGCTTATCTATCGACCCTATTTGTTAAAAAAATAAAATTAGATTTTCATTCTCATTCATTTTGAAAATAAATATTGAGAGATCGATTTTCATTCTCACTTTTCTTTGTAAGTTTTTTTTAAGTGATATAAAGTTCCAAAAAATCATGTAATTCATTATATATGATTACTTAAAAAAATTCATTATATATGATAACAAAATAATTTATAAGTTTGATCAAAAAAAAAAAAAAAAAATCAATTGCTAGAATTACAACATTCTCGGTCTGACATAGATTGGAGACTAAGGTTATATAAGACTTCTTCTCATGCTGGAATCAACTCAAAAAGGGCAAAAAAGCAATTTCTAGAATTACAACATTCTCGGTCTTACATATAGACTGGAGACTAGGGTTATAAGACAAAAAGATTATTTAGGCTAACCCTAACTCAAATGTAATACCAACGCTACTTGGTCTTCTTCGAGAGGTGCTAAAATGCATGACCACGCTTGACAATATTGTATTCTATTATATGGTGAGATATACAGTGAATATATTGATCTACACCTTCAGAGTCATCAACTCAATGATTAAATTTTGAATAAGATTTGTCGTTGTAATGGAATAAAATTTAAATGCTTCACTGTCTTAATCTTGATATAATAAATTTTCATATATAAAAATTCAAATTTACCTTAATAATATATAATAATTAAAGGAAAAGAGGGATAAAGGTCATTCCAATTTTTTTACATACATATCATTCTACAAAGAAACCAACCACGATTTGTGGATGAAAACTTAAAAAACTAAACTACATAACAATGGATCAAAACCCTAAATAAAATTAAAATTCTAAGTTTAGAAATAAAATCATATTATAAGGAACTTTAATATGGGTAGAATGAAAATGAGAAATAACAAGGAAGACCATATTCTCTACTATGGAGTTTTCCTCGAGAGTGAAGGATGCAAGGGAGTGCTTCATAAAACAATAAACAGTTACTACAAGATTTTCGTGACATCATTGTGTAATAGCACTAGTAAGCAATAGCTATTGTTTCAGCAAATGTTTCAACAAGTGTTTTAGCAACTATTTCAACAAACAATAAAGATTTATTACAGCAAAAAATTAAGTGAACCACTCCTTCATCATAAACAAAGATTGATATTATGTTCTACAACAACTCTTTAAACAATTGTTTCAACGGGTGTTTCGGCAAAAAATAAAAGACTATTACAACAAACAGAGTTATAGAAGAACATGGGAATTACAACAACGAACTAAAACTCAAATTGTAGTAGAAAAATAACTTCAATGAATCAGTCCCTGCTATAGTAAATCAACCCAGTACTTCTTTACTAAATCTAAATAGCATGTTACAAAAAAACACTACACATCATAATGATTTAAATGGAGTTTTCAAACTGATACAAAAAATAGAGTATGCATTCTACAACAAAATAAATGCTCTGCAATAAATCTAAACATTAACATGAGTTTACAAAATCAAAATAAAACATGAACAGAGCATAAAATCTCATGTTAACACTATCAAAAAAACATTGTCTATTTCATTCTCTCACGATGCCAAAATAAGGATTATATATATATATATATATATATATATATATATGCAATTAGTCGGTTAACTTTCCCCTTTGATATGCCTAAATCATATTTTGGATTTTATGAATGTTGATTGCTCATTTCCCCTTCGATATTTGATTAGTCAAAATTGAAACAGTGTGGTGGTGATAACTCTTTGATCATTAAATGGATAAGGCAGTCAAGGCGATGGAAACTCTTCAAAATTTGATCCGCTAAGATAAGCCATCTTTTGGGCCATGGAATGAATAATCTTCCAACATTATCCCTCTTAATCATTTCACCAAAAAAAAAAACTCTGCAATACTAAATTGTTGCCAAACCAAAAAAAATTATTTACATCTCACAAACCCCAATGTTCTTTCTGTGAATTTCAAATAATTCCTTTGCTAATGGATTTGTAAACATTTATGCAAACTGATCTTCGGATCTTCAAAACTCTATAGAAATTTCATCAATGTTTATCAGCTCTCAAATAAAGTGATATTTTGTATCAATATGCTTTATTTTCTTGTGGAAAACATGATTATGTGACAGAACAACGGTCGATTTATAATCACAGAAAATATGAGTTGGTTCTTGTTGTCCATGTAACAACTCAGTCATAATCCTTCTCATCCACACAGTATGGCATGCATTTGTTGTTGTTTTTGAAACATACTATGCCTCAACAGATGATAAAGTTAGAATGGTTTTCTTCTTTGAATCCCAAGCTAGACCTCTCGATCCAAAGCTAAACACATATCCTGATGTGCTCTTGTTGTCATCTACACTACCTGCAAAATAAATATCAGTATATCCAATCAACTTAAAATTTGAATATGATATGTACATGACACCATAATTTGTTGTTCCAACAACATATCTTAGAATCATCTTTCCATCTTGCCAATGGGTTCTTTTCGGAGGCTCCGTAAATCTAGAAATCAAACTTACAACAAACATAATATCAAGACTTGTTACATTGTCAAATACATAAGACTTCCAACAATTATTTTATACATATTTGGATCAACACATGACCCCTCATCATTCTTACTGAGTTTTGTGCCAGTTGCAATTGGTGTTACAGTTGGTTTACAATTCACCATCCTAAACCTTTCCAATATGTCCTTTGCATAATTCGTTTGAAAAATAAAAATACCATTTTCAGATTGATTTACTTCAATGCCTAGAATATACTTCATCATTCCTAAATCAATCATTTCAAACTCAATTTTCATGGCTATGTTAAACTCATCTAATGAAATATTTCTAGTGAAAATAAAATCATCAACATACAAGCATAAAATCAAGAGTTTATCTTCATGATTTACCTTTGTAGACAATTTTGGCTCACTTAGACTTATGTTGGATCCTTCACCTTACAAGTATTCATCAATTTTGATGTACCTTCTCTGGGTGCTTATTTCAATCCATACAACACTTTCTTTAACCTGTAGACCTTACCTTCTTGTTCATCAATATTGTATCCTGGAGGTTGTTTCAAATAAACCTCTTCTTCCAGAAAATCATTTAAAAATGTAGACTTAACATCAATATGGTACATACACCATTTATTATGAGAAGCAATGGCTAACACCATTATTAATGTATCAAGTCTCGTTACAGGTGAAAAAGTTTCATTATAATCAATATCGCATTGTTAATAAACCCCTGAGCTATAACGCTTTCCTTCTGCTTCTCAACTTCACTTTCAACATTTAACTTGGTCTTGTAAATCCATTTAACACCAACACATTTTTTATCTTCAGGAAAATCAACAAGTTCCCAAGTATTATTCCTTTCTATGGCATCATTTTCCTCATTCATAGCTTCTAACCAAACTTCTTTCTTAATAACATCATCAAAATTTATAGGATCATATGCAATCAATACAAAATTTGAAACTTGATCTACTTCATCATTTTTCTCATATAATTCTCTTAAACTTCTAGTCTTCTTACCTCTAATTGTGTTTCTTAATGAAGCTAAAGTAGGATTTGATTCATCACTTACCTATGATCTTGTTTGTTGTCCATCATATGTTATGGGTGTTATTTTTTGTGATGGGATGACTCCTGGTGATTTTCTTATAGGAGTTCTTGCTACAAGTGTATGTGACGGTGGAATTAACTATCCACCATGTACGGCCTGCTCATCTCCATCATCATCTCCATGGGATACTTCAGCTCCCCCTTAAACAACTTAATCAATACTACCATCCCAAGCCTCTTCTTCCTTGAACTCAACATCTCTGTTGATAACATACTTCTTGGTGATGGGATTATAGACTCTATATTCCTTAGACTCCTCATTGTATCCAATAAACACACATTTCTCACTTCTTTCATCCAACTTTATCCTCATCTCTTAAGTACATGTGCATAAGATACATACACGAAAATCCTCAAATGGGATATGTTGTTATTCTTACCACTCCAAGCTTCCTAGGGAACTTGCTTCTTCACATTCTTAGTTGGAATCCTATTCAGAATATATACTGAACAAATAACTGCATTGCCCCAACATTCATTCAGAATATTCTTCTCCTTCAACATACTTCGAGCCATATTCATAATGGTTTGATTCTTCTTTTTAGCTACTCCATTCTGTTGGGGAGTATAACGAATAGTAAATTGTCTCTTGATTCCATGAGACTAACAAAACTCCATGAAATAAGTTAGCATATACTCACCTCCTATGTCTGATATCAAGACTTTAATATATTTTTCACTATCCTTTTCAACCAGAACTTTAAACCTCTTAAATATACCAAAAGCTTCATACTTTTGCTTCAGCAAATAAACCCAAGTTTTCCGACTAAAATCATCAATAAAAATCATAAAATAAACATTACCAGATAATGAAGGTGTATGCATCGGTCCACATAAGTTTGTGTGAACAAGTTCAAATGGAGCTTTATCCCTATATGAAAATCCAAAAATAAATTTATCTGTGTGATGATTTGCAATTCTGCAACTCTCACGTGATCTTGTTGGTTGTTGAATACTAGGCAACCCCTTAACCATTTGCTTCTTCTGCGGCAAATCTAGACCTCCAAAATGTAAATGGACATACCTCAGATGCCACAACTATGACTCATCTAAACCTTTAGCTTTATAAACATTCAAAGAGTTAGTCAATTAGTTTCTCATAATAATCAGAAACATTCTATTATTTTTCATCTCTACTCTGGCAATCAACTTCTTACTTGGATACTTATCATAAATTGTACATACCTTGTTCTTGAAGAACACTCTATACTTTTTCTGTATCAGTTGTCCAACACTTATCAGATTACATTTCATACCAGGTACATAATAAACATCATTTTTTTTTACTATTTCATCATTCATAGTATAAACATGATCTAGGTGGATATCGGTGGCCACCCACCTTTTCTAACTGGCTCAAGACAGTTTTTTGGCAATTTTGGTAATTTACTATTTTAAGCAGTTTTTAACTTTCGGGGCCATTTTGAGGGCCTAAATGAAGGTTTTTTGGGATCAAGCTTCTCAATAAAATCCATAGGATCTAATTGAGCCCCAAAAATGAATCTCCTCGACTATACCTTTCCAATGAGTTATTGTGCGCCCCAAACGGAGATTGTATGCAAAAGTTACGACCCAGGGAAGTTGATGTACTAACTTACCCAAACGGGGCCCACATGACTTTTGGCGTTTCATCTCCTAGGGTTAGGTTTTTTGGATGTCTAGGGTTTGTGACATTCCGATTTATTTTAAAAAGGGCCTTCAGAGCCTTATTGTAATCCTCTTCTTGTGAATGAGCGCACCCATCACATCTCTTCTCAGAGATAAGCCGCCACCATTCCAACAAGCTTGTTTTTCGCTGCATTTTACAGTTTCAAGTTATTTCCTTATTGAATAGAAAACCAGTTTTATTGTATCTATGTTATTATGTGTTAAGCATCTTTTAATAATCTGTATTCATGTTGTTCTGCTCATAAAATCTGGATCAGTGATATCAGAGCGGTTTTCTCCTTGTCGTCTTAATGCATGTCCCCAACGAGGTCAGAGTACAAAGAATTGGGTCTCGAGCTTGTTTCTCTTGAGGAAAAAATCTCTCGCATGCCCAAGCGACCTCTCATGGAAGGAGAAAAGAAAGATGATGGGATAGGAGATCCTTTCAAAATTTTGCTTGAGGAAGCCCTCACGCAACAGAGGAAAGAGATGATGGATAGTTTCGTGCAAATCCTTCGGTGGCTACCAACAGGCGACGCATCTTCCTCGAGCGGAGGCGTCGCCCCCTTCAAGGTACAAATAAACTTTGATATTCCTATATTTGAAGGTCATATAGACATAGATGTTGTAGACAAGTGGTTGAATCTACTAGAAGGGCATTTTTCTGTCCATAACTTTTCGAATAGAGAAAATATTACTTTTGTGCTCCTCAAAGTCGTTCCCCATGTCAAAGATTGGTGGGAAAAATTTTGTGAGCAAAAGGAAACAGAGGAACCCTCATGACTCAGGGAAAAACTAGACCGTACGGTTCTCCGATCTAGAAAAGACATGTGGCATTGAATATAGGTGCTCTAATCCGTGTGTATTAATCAGAGTCGGGACTTTCCTTAAGTTATGCGTTCTAAAACAAACCTTATCTTGTCGATGCCGAAAAGTATCCAGGGTCGGCGATCGGCGATAAACCTATCACGTGTTTTTCTTCCGATTAAATCCTTCGCAAAACTTCCGATGATGAAAATGCATCGGGGATTGGTGATCGGGAGTATCTTTTAGCACAGTTAGAATGTATGTGGTAATCCTTTTAGGCTTTCCCCAGTTTCGATAAGCGCATCGAGCCTCAGCTATCGGCAATATCTTTTCTTTCTTTGTTAACTTCTATTCCTCTTGTCTTTTACCGATGTCGAAGGGGATCACCTATCGGCGATATCCTTATGCAATATTTTTCGTAAGACAAAACTTCCTTTTGTCGATACCAATGAAGATCGGCACTCGGTGACTGAGGTTTCCTGAGTGGTTATTTTTCATCTTTTCATTCCTTCCGATGTCGAATTTGAGCGCATCGGGTGAAGTGTTTTGGGTTGTTGATTCTTTATTTAGGTGTTAAGCCCTTTTAAGTCATGGGGTTTCATAAAATAAAACAAGCCTGAATAGTTGATGAGAGTCATGATAATAAGCGGAGACAAAACATTTCTCAGAATGAAGTTGAATCAGAGAGTGAAAAGATCAAGTGGTACCCAAAAAGTAAAAATTGACAAAGGATTTTTAGGGTGTGTTGAGTGCTCAACAAATGGCGACTTACCGGGCGAAAGAATAATCTATGTTCCTTCCTAGGGCTCGGTTGATGAAAAAGTTGGTTCAGAACTCAACTGGTTCTTTCTTAGAGTCTCTTTTACCCTTGCGTTTGAAATTCCCTGGTTGGTGCAGTTGGGCCTGCCTGTGGGGTTTTCAACATTTGTTTCGCCTTCGTTTCCTATAACCCAGACTCACACCCCTTTTGACAAGAGTCTAGTAAAGAATTCACTGGCACTAAGCCTTTAGTTACCCTTCTTCACTTGCTACGGTGTTACAATGTTGCGAGCGAGCATCCATAGCCCTGACAGAGTCACCCCAACGTCACAGACCTTGCTCCACTGCCARCGAGCGTCCATATCCCCGGCGGAGTTATTTGCATACCCTCTCCTACTGTTCACTCATTTGATATAGTTGATTTTTATTTCGGAAGAATGCCCTGAGCGAGTGGGAGAGGAGGACGTATGTTATATGCAAAAYGAGATGGTTAAGGTGAAATTTTGATAGCTCTGTCTCTGAGGTACATGTAGTCCTTTTCATCTTATGCATTTCTCCAAAGTTGTTCATCTACACAGGTTACATAGAGAACCCCTTGAAACAAMTGCAGGTTCCCTAGCGCTTCTTGTGTGGTATGAGAGCGATAAGTTAGGAACAGAGTTTGTTATGTTGCATGAATTGAGGTCAACCATGTTTTTAAAAACACAATCTTCAAAATCACAGAAGTACAAATAGCAAAAGACAAAGCCCAAAAGGTCAACCAATGTTTGTTTTTTTTTTTAATGGAAATATTGTTTAAGGGCTTGGTCGTTCATCGGGAGGGCGTCGGGTTCCCCCCTTAGATTCTGCAATTGATACGTGCCTACCTCGATCTTCTCATCCACCTAGAAGGGTCCAAGCCATAGATTCTGAAATTTAGAATGTTTTCCTTTCGGCTCATTTTCTCTGTCCCATTTTAGGACTAAGTCTCCTACTTCAAAATTCTTCTCTTTAGTCTTATGCTTATCAAACCACCTTTTCACTGTCTACTGATGAGCTATGAATTTTTTATTTTTCTTTCTCCCTCTCTTCTTCCAGCATAAGGAGGGTATCAATTCTTTGTTGTAAGATTGATGAGGGTTGTCCTCTCGAACCCTAAGCAAGTTGAAGAGATGGAAGACATAGCCCGTTCGGGAGAATGGCTTCCTGTCCATATACCATAAAGTATGGGGAATTCCCTATAGCTTCCTTGGGTGTAATTCTATCAGCCCATAAAGAATTATGAAGTGAACTATGTCAATTTCTATAGTTGTCTACAACTTTTTTCTTCAATATCCTCACTAGGTTCTTATTAGTTGATTGTGCCACTCCATTCCCCTGTGGATAGTAGTTTGTAGAATATCTGATTATGATTCCTTTGTCTAGAGAAAACTCTGTCAATAAGGTGGAAGAAAACTAATATGCATTATCAAAAACAAGGACAGAAGGCACACCGAACCTTGTTATCAATTGTTGTTCTATGAATTGGATCACCACTTTCTCGTTTACATGAGTCAGAGGGATGGCCTCTGCCCATTTTGTGAAATAATCGGTGGCAGTAAGTATGTACCTATGTTATTTTGAAGAACTTGGTTTAATTTTTGTTATGATATCTAACCCCCATTGTTCAAATGGCCTAGAAACGACCACCGGTTGGAGTGGGACAGTTGCTCTCTTCTCCCTCCCTACGCTTATTTGACAAGTCTTACAGTTTCTAGCATATGTGTGAGCGTCTTTGAACAAGGTAGGCCAATAATAGCCAGCTCTCAGTATTTTATGAGCGGTGGTGTTTCCTGTGAAATTTCCACCAGCAGGACCATCATAGAGCTCCTTCAGAACCTTGTCTGCATCTTCACATTCAAGACATCTTAAAAGTACCCCATCATAATTAACATGGAAGAGAACCAAATTTATGAGGCGATATTTTGCAGATTTTAACCTAAGGGCTCTCCTTTCCTTAGGGTTTAGGTTTTATGGGCAAGTCCCATGATGCAGGAGATAATTTAATTTATCATACGACTCTTTCCCTGGGGAGACGTATGAAGCCTCGCCACACCATAATGCCAATTCATTATCCCATCTGGGGTCGTTATTTACTTGGTCCTAGGATTCAACTGTCAGTTTGCATAACCCGTGTCCTTTAACCAATTTAGCAGGTTTTATATCTAGATAAAATTATTAGAATATTGCCATCCAGTTTCCTCTTATTTCCTCGATCTCTTGTTGAGTAAATAGGGATCAGACTACAGGGTGAGGCACGATGACTTTGGTATGGTTCTTGAGGATGTAAGATCTAAAGTGTTTTATTGCCTTGTATACCACATAACCCTGCTTATCTATAGTAGGGTAATTTAGTTCAGCCCCTTGGAGATTAGTGCTCATGAATGACACTGGGGCCTCATTGTTGTCATCATCCTTCTGAGTTAATACTGCGGCTAACGATTGGTCAGAGGAAAAAGTATAGAGGAAGAAATATTTGTTGAAATTGGGACTTCGCAACTCTGGGTCTTGAGATATTGCAGTCTTAATATTGTTGAAATCCTTCTTTTGTTCATCATCCCACTTAAATTCAACATCTTTACGAATCATTTTTTGTAAGGGTTTGATAGTTTCCACGAAATCAGTGGTGAATTTCCTCACAAATTTGATTTTCCTGAAGAACGATTACATAGCCTTTTTGTTGTGAGGTAATGGAAGCTGAGATATAGCCTTAATCCTTTCTGGATCTATGTGAATGCTTTCTTGAGATATAATTTGGCCTAAAATCTTACCTTCTTCGACACCGAAAATAGTTTTCTTAGGGTTTAAGGATATATTGTATTTCCTACACCTTTTGAAAATCTGAGTTAAATGTTGGATGTGATCTTCTTTGTTCTTTGAATACACAGTCACGTCATCCAAATATACTACTATACACTTGTTGATTAGTCCTCGAAATGTTACGTCCATGGCCCTTTGGAAGGTCGCTTATGCATTGATTAACCCAAAGGGAATGTGTTTATAAGCGAAGGTTCCCCACTTGGTTCGAAAGGTAGTTTTCAAACGGTCTTCTTCTGAAACTAGAACCTGGTTGTAACCTGAGAAACCGTCCAACAAGGAGAAAACCTCAGAGCCAGACACAGTCTGCAAGAGTTGCTCCATTGGTGGGATTGGGTAGTTTTCTGTTTTTGAAGCTCTATTGAGGTTTCTGAAATCTACGCATAGGCGGATCTCCCCAGAATTTTTTCTTATAGGAACCAAATTTTCTACCCATGCAGAGTGTCTAACCTGGAAGATAATTTTGGAGTCTAATAGTTTCCTTAACTCCTTACACATGAGAGGCTCCAGGGATGGGTGGTACTTCTGGAGCTTCTGTTGGAAGGGTTTTACTTCAGGCTTTAAAGGGATAGTGTGTTGAATGATACGGGTATCATAAGTTTTCATATCTCAGTAGGACCATGCAAAGACATCTTGATATTGTCTGAAAAGTTTGAGATAGGCCTTCCATTCCTCTTTTGATATTGTCTTGCCGAGATTTATATTCTTAGGTTTTCCTATGGTTCCAAGATTTATAGTTTTGTGCATGGGACAAGAACTATCGGTCTTCGCATTTTTTGACCCTTTAAATATTTCGCTTAGGTCAAAAAGGTTTTCTAAATTGGATATTCCCTTCGGTATTGTGTGAGACTTCGATTTGTCAGTCGGTTGATCTGTCTAAGGATCGATTTATGTTGATTGTTCCTAGAATACTTCATCGACAATAGCCAAGTCTTTGAAATTATCTTGGTTAGTCAAAAAGTTTATGATTTGTTCATCTCCTTCAAAGACCTTCCAATTATAAATATTTTTGGGCACCGATGTTTTGTAGAGTAATGCGGATAGTTGTAATGTTAAAGGCTTCAAAATGCTCTACTAGCATGTGCACTTCCTGTTGGTAATTCCTCAGGTGTGGAGAGTTGCAATATATAGTGTTCCTTACTTGTCTAATGATGATTTCAGAATCTCTGAAAACCTTCAATTCTTTAACGTTTAAGTCCATGGATTTATTTAGCCCTTGTATTGGAGCTTCATACTCGGCGGTATTGTTTGTGCATTTGAACTCAAGTCTACAGGACAGAAAATGTCATTTACCTTTTGGATCAATGAGGATGCACCCTTCCCCTCACCCTTCTTGCAATTTAGAGCCATCAAAGTATAAAGTCCAAATTTGCGGGCAAAACCTATCTGCTTCCCCTTTCCTGTCACTTTCCTCTTCCCTTCCTGTTTGTTCTGTGATTTCTAACTCAGGTTCTTGACAAAAGAGGGTTTCCTCTG
>ML808354.1:4336-16331 GCA_009831015.1 Picea engelmannii | reverse complement strand
TTCTTTACTACAACACTAAGCTGCTTTTGGAATTGAGCATATATAGTGCGTGGTTATCTTTGAAATAAAAGACTTCCCTGGGTTGATAATTTATGTTTCACTTGGTTGTTTGAAATCAATTAAGCAATTATAGTGACCAACAGTCATATGAGAGGGGAGAGAAATTCCCAAAATCGGAGTCACGGGAATAATTGCCTAGTACAAGGAAATCTGTCGATGAGGGTTCATTTAGGGTTTCTAAGTCAGTGATAGTATGTTTTAAATATCTTTCCCTATCAATCTTGATCATGTTCGTGTGCCCCTTTAATGGCAGCCAAAGGTGAGCCCAATCTATACTAAATTATCTGTTTAACTTCTCAGACCAATCTTGACTTAATAACAATCCATAAGCTTCTGGGATATCTACCACAATGATGTCAATTACTTGCAAAAAGTTAGGGTGTGTCGCTATTCTGATCATTACATCTTTGAGTTATCCCATAACCTTCACCTGAGTTCTGTCTAATTGTATAACATGTTTATCACTTTTGAGAGGGACTGTGTTTAATTTTTTGCAAATGGACAATGGTGTAACATTGGAGGATGCTCCTGAGTCAAGCAAAGAATTATGGAGGTTTATGTTGAAGACCTCAAACGTCAAAAGGAATGGTGGGACAAAAGGTTTTCCCTTCTTATCCTCAAAGTAGGAATTCATAGTTGGTTTGTTTCTTAGATCTGTGGGAATTAGATTTCCTCCTTGGTCAGTGCTTGTAGTAGGATTTTCTACTGATTTCAATACTTGTAATAGAAAGTCCTTTTGTTGAGGGATTCTACACATGTCCATGACTGATATGTTTGCCTTCAATTTCTTCAAATATTCTACTATGGTGTAGTCTAGCTTGGGCGATTCTCGTGTATGGATGTTTATAGGGTTTATTCAGGGAGCAAAGGTGCTTTCGGGTGATCGGGAGCTAGTTTTCCTCCCAAAGTTTGGGTCATAGTAAGGTTTTTTGAGATAGGTTGACCCTTACTTCGTGTTTTCAAAGCCAAGAATTCTGCGGGTGGTTCTTGGACCTCAAATAGGTCATTGGAAGGCATTGGTAGGTCTGGGTCCCATATCAACATGGTTGTTTCTTCTGGTGGAGCAACTTCTTCCTGATCGAAAATATTCATAACTGAGCCGCTTGATTGTTCGGTTAGGGAGACTTCATCTAGAAACCAGTTGGTCATCAAATTCATTGCATGCACCCATTGAGGGTAGTCTCTTTCAAAGTGATTCTCTTGATGATAGGTACAGAAAGAGTCGGATGCTACATTTCCCAGATCGATGTTTAAGTTGGCTAGGGGAGGTTCAATTACTTTGAAAGGCATATTTATTTTAAAGAAAGGTGTATAGGGCCTCTGGCCTTGGTTTCTCTCCCCCGCACTTCTCTTCATGTCTATGATTTCATTTGACAACTTCTTGACCATGCGTTGTAGATCTTCTATGTCTCCACTTTCTTTTTCATGACCTTGTTTTGTTTGTTTACTTGGGGTTCTAGTCAACATGAGTACTCTCCTGGGAGGAGGTTGAACTTCTTTATTAACTAATGAGACATGGCCTTCTTTTCACCCTTTCATTTGGAACTCTATCATTTTGTCTTCTTCAAAATTCTCAGCTAAGGTTGGTTTGGCAGCCCTTTTCACAAACATGGAAATAGAAGCTAGGAGAGCATTGCATATACTTCGATTTGAAACTCCTTAGTAGGTTTATCTTTGGGTTGGAATTTGTTTAATATAGTGGTAAATCTTTGATTGAAGTATTTAACCTTCTCCTTTGAACTCATGGTGGCGGCGAACAACTCAGCCATCAAAGCTCCTGTAGTGGTTTATTCTGCAAATTTGTCTAGAAAATCCTTTTGAAACTTCGTCCAACTAGTTATGGATCCTATGGGTAAGTTAAAATACCACGTGGAGGCCGAATTCTCAAAATTGTAAGGGAAAATCCTGCATACTACATCTTCATTTTGAACATTCATCAGTATGATAGCCAGTATGAACTTTTTGATATGGTCTTCAGGCAATCCTGAGGTCTCTGGGTCAAATTTAGGGAGTAACTTCCCTGGATGTTGGGGGAGGTTATGGTCTCGTCCAAGGATGGCCAAAGAATCTCTGGCCAACCAAGTTTGATTATTCTGAGGTGGGTTTCCCCTCTCTCCATCATGGTCGTTGTTATCTTCCATGTCTTCAGATCCTGAAACTAAGCGTTCTGAGTTAAATCCCTTAAATCAACAGCAGGAACCAAACCCGCCACCGAGGCCCAATTAGACTCTGAAGGGTTTAATGGTGGAATGGTTCTCCAGATCTTTCGATACGGCCAATTAATCGATGGGTTTTACGTTTTCTTTTGAAGGCTTCTCCTTCAGTTTGAACGTTCTCTTTTTTGTATTTTCCCTTATAGGTGGGACCGATACAGGATAAAAGTCGGTATAAACCAACTAGGTAACAAAGAGGGGTAAATATTTAACTATTGGAGAAGGCTGAGCTTGGGATAACCCTTTCTCTCTATCTTGCAGACAACAATTATCTACCACAAGCCTAGTAATAATACATTAACCTGTTGATATTCCTATTATTGACTGAGATACAATTTATCAAAAGAAAACATGCATGTGATAAACAATGGCAAGAAAAATATTTTCCTTAACTCTAATCATCAATCACATGTTAGAACAATGATTTATTTTCATCAATAAAGAAAAGAACTAGAAAACGTTGAATCAGATAACTTGTCAACAGATTTAGAAGCTCTTACTTGTTACAGTATCCATTCATGAGATGAAATCGGAAATAATTCTTCTCCACATCCAATCATACACACTTTTGATGAAAAACACAAACTTGTCTCTGGTCCTAAAGAAGACTTCCCAATTAAGGCATCTCTGAAATAGTTCTTTACAAAATCCAAAAATGAGGGTCTTTGCAGCAACCATTTCTTCCCTGGCTCTAAGGGCCTCTTGAGCCGATTTCTCTATGGTTGTCGCATGTTCATCTAGGCTCATGGCCCTGAACCTGGTCATTTTGGGGTCGACCATCCTTGCCACCACCTCGTCCTAATCTTGGGAATTTTCTATGAATACTTCATCTTCAAATTTGTTGTGGGTGTATGGCCAGTAGGACGACACTTGCAAAGCATGTTTCAAGACTAGGCCCTTTGGATCATGCTTGTGGAATCGTCCTGTCTGAAATATGAACTCTAGTTGGCTCATCCCTTCTTGTTTGTCTTGATCTGTGTCCTTCACCATGTAGAAACCTACATGGAAACCATAAGGTATGAATGCTCGCTTCTTGTCCTTGAACAGGGTGGCGGTGTAGCCTTGCAGGATGGTCTGGTAGCATATCTCTCCCACTACAAGCCGGTTAGGGACATCCACTGGTAGGAGATGTGGTTCTTCGGTGGCCCCGAACACCCTGATGTAGGTGTCGCGCTCATCCAAGTACCAATGGCCTACCTTTGATATCATTTTTTTGGTCGTAGTTGATAGTCTCAGGCATTCTTTCTTAAAGAGAATCAAATAAATACATGTGTTGAATTCATCTCAGATGAGGGAGTAAGACTTATTGTACCTATTCCCCCATAGGATGTTCAAATAGATGTGGACTGAGATTTATGTGACATGCCAGCTCCGGTTCATGCCAACGAAAATGTTTCGGGCGCACATGACATCAAGCAAGTATGAATCCATGTAGAAGGTTGGTGTCTCTCCTTCCTTCGGCATCTGATCCTTTTGTATGTAGATGATCAGTTGCTTAGAAATGATCGCTCCCCAGTTGAAGCCACTCTCGAAAATTGCCACTATGTAAGCTAAGGGCATCCATGCCTCTGAAAATCTGGAACAGTCCTTCTCTCCATATAATCAGCAGATGCGAGCCATCAAGTAGATGAATGGCTCCCTTAAGTTGGTCGTCTGGTACCATCTAGTGCTCCAGTTGGTTTATTTCTTGTCTTCCCTCCACCATGAGGCCATCACCCGGCTCATGTCATGGTTCTCATAGAACTTAACGACGAAATCTGTATTTAGTCGCTCCTCGAGGTCTCAGAGTTTGTAGTATTTATGGACCTCTACCGGAAGGAACACCCTGACACACCCACCATTTTCATCATTGATTAAACACTTATGTGTGTCTATGTGGTCAATGAGCCACTTCATAATTTTTATACAGGGGAAAACGGGGGTTCTTCTCACCACCATATGCAGGTATCACTACAACAAAACAGGCCATTAGCGCCTAGTTTAGCGCCAGATTTTAATGCATTTGAGGGCATGACTTGGGATGATGAGAGGGTGCAAAACCCGGCGCTAAATGGCGTGTTCACTTGGGCACCGGATTTAGCGCCTAATTTAGCTCCCTCTTTAGCACCAGGTTTTGCTCCATTTTTAGCACCTAGTTTTGCTCCCTTTTTAGCGCCCAGTTTTGCTTCTAATTTTGCACCTAGTTTAGTGCTTGATTTTGCGCCTAGTTTAGTGCCTAAAAATACTAATATCACATTTGCTAATTTACATCATATTATGTTTGTTTCAATATGTGCTCATCGAAGCATGTTTTGTTTCAAACTATCTTATAGTTTGAATTTTGTAACTTCCTTATAGTTTGAATGTTGTGATTAGTGAATATAGGACGTTCTAGAATATGGGTGGCACAAAAATATGCCCAAATTATAAGCAAGGAGTTACATCTACATATTTGAATAGAATATTATAATGAGTAGGGACATTATCTCACTTTTCATATTCTTACCTAGAATGTGTTGAAATTTAATAGATTGTAAATCTTGGATCTTGTAATGTGTATGGAGATTAGGCTCGTAAAAGAATTAATAGTAGGTATTTTGTAATGGCTAGTTTAGAAATCCCTTTTTGCTACCATCCCTAACTTGCTTCCTAGGCATAACATTTCCCTTCTTTGTGAGCATGCTGAGGTTCTTTGGAGGATTTACTTCTACTTCAACAAATTGCATTGGAACTACTCTATAACAACGAAGATGAGGCTTTCATCCTATGCAAAATTGAGTATATTTTCCTATATATTTCAAGTTTAGTTTATTGGCATTGTTTCAGTTAGTCCTGTGGGAAAATTAACCAAAATACGACTTCTTGATATATTTAATTTTCATTGACTTGTGTCATGTATTTCAGTATTAAAACTTTCTTTCATTATGTGGATCACATTATACAAACCAAAAATATTCAACTAGTTGTGGATGATCGATGCAACATATATATAAACACATAGAAAAATCATCATTGAAAAGAAAACAAATGAATAAGAAGTCATGAAAGTTATTTTCTATGTCTAACACAAATATAAGTCGTATTGACATTTCCAAAGGTCTACAAAATCTGAAAATAACATAGGGAAGCATATACATATCTCTAATACATTTACTTCTTGTGCAGATATGCATCATCCTGGGGGAAAACCACTACAATGGACATTTTCTTGCTAGAAAGAACTAAGCGAAATCATACAAAAGACTAAAGGACAATTGGAGACTAATAAAAGAGAAAACAATTAGGAATATGTCCACAAGTGGGAGCTTCATCCAGACCCAGATTTTCAAAAATAAGTCGAGATAGCTCTTGCAAATATGGACGCCCCAAATTAGATCCATGGTCATCTAACATATTTGACAGTGGTTAAAAAATTAAAAGATGGCAGAAAAAATAGGATGTAGAGAGGGGAACGCCTTACAACGTAATTACTAAAACTGAATAACTAACGATAAAATATACAATAAAAGATGATGCATTTGTGTTTTGAACAAAGAAGTGTCGCCTTTGTGCATGATCAACAAGAACTTGAATTGCATGGTTATAAAAAATTAAACATAATGTTGAAAATTGCATCACCCTATTGTCATGCATTGAAAGACAATTTTGGTGATAAATACTCTAATTTTTTATTTGTTGGGTACGATTTTGTTTTGTTATGTGTTGGATATGATTTTGTAAATGTATTGGGTATGAGTGGTGAGTAATAATAATTTTGACATATAGGTAGTTTATAAGTGATTAATTGCATAAAAAGTTGCAAAGATTTATAAATCTTTAAGTTAGTTTTGGTGTCAAGACTTTCAATGGATGCGATAACATCTCCCTCACTACAAAATTGACATTACATGTGTTATAAATGTGGGTTTAATTTTTTTTTAGTATTATCATTGTTAAAGGTATAAAAATCGGTGTCATGCCTTGTCAAATTAAAATCTATGTCAATCTATAAGTAAATAATGTCATCCTTCATCACTCCAATACTAACATCATTGGCATGCCTCCCCAATACTACAAACATCACCTATGGTGTTGTGCCTTCTCAACACTAAGTGGTGACATGCCTTTCTAGGGCTAATATCACCAATGGTATTGATGTTGGTGTCATGTCTTGTGAGGCAACATCTATAGTGGTGGGGATGTGACTATCAACATGTCTTGTAAGTCCTCTTTAGCTTATGATTGTTATTCATAATTACAAGCTATTTCTACAATGGAATATCTATATCATAATATTTCGTTCTAATTTTTAATTAGTAAAACTCAACCTTTGTATCAAGCATAAAATCATATCCATATCCATAGATCTTTCCATCTGGGTTATAGGGTTTTAAGTGAAAGATGTTGTCCAAAAGATACAACACATCATTATTTGTTGATTTAGTCTGGTAGGTACCCTATGTTTGTTTCTTTGTGTGAGCAATGGTTATATATATATATTCAATGAAAAGCTTATAGGGAATCCCAAAATATGTTTCTTCATATTCGTTGATGGCTTCCAAAAAAATCATCAATGAAAAATAGTATGTCTCACCCAAGGAGATTCAAACTGGGCACCTACCGACACAAAACTAACCAAACACCCAACAACATTGGGAACAACAAGTTGAGCTAATTCCTTAAGGAAATATTGGAGCAACAAAACTTACAATCATTAAACATACCATGCATCATATGGAAGATTTAACTAATGTTCTTTCTCAATGCTATAATATGAGCACTTATCTTTGATTATACTCTATATTGTAGTATTACAACAATTTTGAACCAATGATTAAATAATCCACATTAGTAATCTAACTTTAATTTTTGTTGGAAGGGGGGGAGGGGGTGGTGAGTGTAGGGGTAAAATAAAACTTTGTAAATTAATTATTGAAAAGATAATTTACATACACAATTATCTCTTTTGGGCTCTGGTTTTCAATCTTTGAGCATTACAAAGTCAGATATGAGGTTTGATTTGCAATCTTGGCCTATACTCTTTGTTTGTAAATTGTCATGGATATTCCACTAGTCATTTCATAATAACAGTCTTAAACACCACTGCAAATGTCGTGAGGTTATACTTTATTATATAGTGATGGGTTATGATTAAAATGTAATATTACAAGCATGCTACTCAAAATATTGAAATGAACTAAGATGTAAGAGAAAAACCACAATGGTAAAAGTAAACCACATTGAACACAATATGTACCCTGGGAAAATCAATGTGGATATTGTGCCTTTATCTTTTCTTCTGAAATTAAAATGCAATATACGAAGAAAATTTATCTCACTGTGCAGTACAATAGATGTTGTACCCTATGATTCACTAATATAGGGTCTTCTTCTTCCTTTGTTCTACTTTTCTATTCCACTCATTTTCTCTACTTAGTGACGGAACAATGAATCATTAAAATAGGAATGGAACGCCTCCCTTTCCTTGTGTCTTAGTATTTAATATGCCATGATAGTCATTTAGGGTTAGGGGTTTTGCATGCCTCACACCTAGTTAGGTTTTGGACCCTCTAAAACCTTTTTGAAAGGCCACATTTGCCTATTTCCACATGTGTGAGTAATGAGATATGGGGTAGCATCCAATTTGTATTTTGGTGGTTAAAGCATATGTCAACTTGTCGAAGGTATATCTTGTTCATAATGAAACTAATTGAGGTGATATTTGGACCATTGGAAAGATATTTACAAGTAGAACAATTTTGAAGGGTTGGGAACTATCTTTGTAAAGTTTTAACTCCAAAAAATGGCAATTTAATGCCTTAAACGAACTCCATAAATTTCAGTACTCCAAATCACCAAAGTCAACTTTTCCCTAAGATGGGACAAATAATGCCATGACTATGATTTTCCACCATAGAAAGTACCAAAATAGATGAAAAACTATATAGTGATCCATTTTAAAACAACTCACCTCTAATCATAATCTAGATTGCAATAGTATAGTGATTTGGAGCCAATGATTCCATTCCACATTATATATATATATATATATATATATATATATATATATATATATATATATATATATATATATATATATATATATGGTGGAGAGGGGGATAGGGTAAATAAAAACTCAATGAATAATGTTTACCAAAAATATAATGTATATACATAATATCCTTTTTAGGGTCTGGTTTCCAATCTTTAACCTCTAGAAAAATTTTACCCCTTTTGCTTACCATGAATGACTAATTACAACTATGATTATTCAAGACCATGTTTATACCTCAATGATTTACACCTCCAAAAGGTAAGTTCTTTGTTGTTATGTCTCCTAACTAGAACTTGAATAGTCATGTGTTTACCTTTTCCCCTTTTTTCTTTTTTGACATCAATTTAGGAAAGTGGGAGACTTTTATCTTCTTTTATTTTTCTACAAATTTGGTGCCATTTTTTTTCTAAGGTGCCTCTTAAACAACTTTTTAGAAGTGTAACTAATACATCTAGATCATGGGGTTTCCACTCAATGAACCTTTGACATAGCATGTACATTCGTGGGTTATTAAATAATGCATCTAACTTCATTAGATATTGATAAACACCTCCCAAAATCCTTTTGTTGAACCTCCTTCCCAATACACATTTTCAATAAAGAAAACCCCTATTTTTACTAGATACCCCCTTTTATACCCCACAATACCTATAAATCCCCATGTACCTTGCATCCGCCCAATACCTGTAGTATATTGATTATATTTTTCATAATTTAAAATCCCCTTTATGAATGAATGTGATAAGATATTGGTCAACAAGGTGAAATCCTCGTGATTTGGATCAATAGGATTAGAAATGAAATTTGATGTAATTTCTTAGTCGAGGCATAATAGCATTTTTGAGTAATATTGAGGAAGTTGCGCTCATTTTAAATTGTTGTAATCAAAGCCATATCTCAATTTTGGAGTTTTCACAAGGAAGATGTATCTCATCGGAAAATCAAGGGCCCTAATGTTGAAGAATACATGAATGGTATTAAATCAAAATCTCCAATTCATTAGAAATGCATTTTATACTTTAATCCAAAGGTCGATGATGCTACATAGTGAAAGTCACTTGACACGGGAGAGGTTAAGACTTTTCAATCAAGAATTTGAAAAAGTATTTTTAGACTTGACGGTCTCGTGCAACAAAAAAGGATAAGGATAGCTACATGGGTTTATTTTCATTTGAAAATTTCCTACTACGGGCCCATGGATGTTTTGGGTAGGAAAAGGTATTTATTTCCATAAACCCTAGTAGAAAACATAATTTCATCAATGTTGACTTGACTAAAAGATTGTAGGTCACACAGATTGAGGGCACACATGTTTAAAATTTTAAGGATTTGATGATTATTGTGGATAAAAATGTTTTCATTCTAATTTTCATGTTATCAATATGGATGATGTGGATATTATTGTTGGACATCCTTGAATGGACTCAATGGGTACAGTTGTGTAAAATAAATTTATGGAGCTTTGGTACATGAAAGAAAACTGCATTGTAGGATAGTTCTCTTCTCAAAAAGCAAGGTCATAAGATGGAACATGAAGAAGTCGTTGTAGGGAAACCATGCATTGTTCAAAACTATAGACAAATGAGACGAAGTGTCTACAAACGAATTAGAAGAGCCCATGAAAGCATCAGAAAAAGAGCTCAGGAATAATCACAAGAAGCTAGGCATAAAAGGGAAAGCATGAGAAAGAATCTATGGAACATCATATGTCAAAGGAACAATAAGTTGAAGAGACATGGGAAGAAGAGAAAATATAGAAGGTTGTTGCAAATGTCTAACTACACCACCATAAAAACAACATTCATCGAGACAACATTGTGAACATCAATAATGTCACTACGGACATAGTACGTGGAAGTAAAAAACCACCCAATGTAGAGATGCTTGGAGGAATAAAAAAAATGAGTAAGGATATTAGAATAGTCCAGTAATGACATGGAACCAAAAGAAAAAAGATAATTGATATCGAGGTAGCATGATAGAAGAAGAATAAAAACAATGAGTAAGTATATTAGAGTAGTGCAATAATGAYATGGAACCAAAAGAGCAATGATAATCGATATAGAGGTGGCATGATAAAAGATGAGCCCAATGAATATATTTTATTAGGATGGATRGAAGATTGTGATTGGTATGAATTGAYTATATTACTTTAAAGGTCGTTTTATCAAATTTGACAACGTATTGATATTGGCAATGTGTTTTAAAATCGTTTTACAACATATTAGGATGGATGGAAGATTGTGATTGGTATGAATTGACTATATTACTTCAAAGGTCGTTTGATCAAATTTGACAACATATTGATATTGGCAATGTGTTTTAAAATCGTTTTACAACATATATTGACAGCAATGTGGATTCACTAAATAAAATTTATGTTATACCATTAATATATTAGGCAAAGATACAAACGTGATAATGATAATGTGTATTGGTGAAAGTGAATAATTCTTTGATATAAAATTTAATGATAATGATAATGATAATGATAATGTGTATTGATGAAATTGATTGATTCTTTGAACCCCATAATAAAATTGATGACTTGGTTTATTTATATAAAGGAGTGGATAGGTTAAAAACAACGTATTGATATTGATAATGTGTATCGGTGAAAGTGATTGATTTATATGATAAATTTTATCACTAAATCATATAAACAGACGTTTAAAATAAATTGATACAAGTGACAGACTTTCATATGCATTGGTGACAGTCCCATAAGATCCATGTTCAAACTTTCATATAGAGCAGGTTTAAAAATAGGATTCATGTTCAAATCCGAGACAATGAGATCATGAATTGATAAAAGTGATGACTGGGTCTATCAATATAAATGAGATGGAAGTTGTCTGTAGAGTCTGTTCGTGTTGAAATTGGGTTTTTGTTCGTTTCTTCTAGTTATTCAATTTGAATGAGAGATGGAGTGGTTTGATCATTTCAACATATCGACATGGATAAATTCGATAAATATTTCGTGGACATCTTGGTGATGAGTACCTAAAGTCTGGTAGAACAAAACTTTTTAAGGTTTTTTAATTATTACTAATCCTCAAATTGTGAAGCATTTGAGGAAAGTTCGTAGGTAAACTCTTATTTTATTATTTTTAATTTTAAAAAAATTAAAAATAAAATTATTAAACATTAAATGTCTCCGTCTATAATCAATGAATGAAGTAGTAAAGTGAAAGTTTATAATGAAGTAGTAAAGTGAAAGTGTACAGGAAGAAGCAATTAACGAGGATAATGAGAAGTAACAAGTTAACTAGGTAACTATTTTATTCTAAGTAGTAAAGTGAAAGTTTATAAGAATAAAGTAATTAACGAGGATGAATGGGAAGTAGCAAGTTAATTAGGTAACTATTTTATTCTATTTTATTTTGTAATGGAGAAATGAGATTTTTTTAATTAATAGGAAAAATGAAATTTTCAAATGTTTTTTCATTAAAAAAATAATGTAATAATAATAATAATAATTTAATTTTAAGATTATAATTTAGTAGATATTTTTGATACTTTTTATTTATAAGAGTTCTCATTTTATTCAAACATAACATTCATTCAAATAGTTAGGTCAAAGGGGTCTCTTGTCCCATAAACAAGGGGGTCTCATACATCAATTTGATGTGGTTTGATAGTAATCTTAAAAATAGATTATAATAATAATAATAATAATTTAATTTTAAAGTCAAATATTAATATATGA